>PVKP010001258.1:0-152791 GCA_004027715.1 Plecturocebus donacophilus
AAAAAAAAAATAATAATAACTTCCCCTCTCTCTTTCTCCTTCTGAAAAAAAAAAAAAACGAATGTATTTAAGCATGAAAATTTTGCCAAGAACACAAAAATGATCAAACTTTTGATCAACATAATTTCAAATCTAAAAATTGATTAAAAGGAAATACATAGAAAGTTTGACACAGTGTATAAAGTACAAAAAGATATTAATTTTACTAGTGTTAAATAAATCATGAATAAAGAAAAACAATCATCATTCTCAGCAAACTGACACAAGAACACAAAATCAAACACCACATGTTCTCACTCATAGGCGGGTGTTAAACAATGAGAACACATGGACACAGGGAGGGGAGCACTATATGCTGGGGTCTGTTGGGGGGAAATAGGGGAGGGACAGTGGGGGGTGGGGAGTTGCGGGGAGATAGCATGGGGAGAAATGCCAGATATAGGTGAAGGGGAGGAAGGCAACAAATCACACTGCCACATGTGTACCTATGCAACAATATCGCATGTTCTTCACATGTAGCCCAAAACCTAAAATGCAATAAAAAATAAAATTAAAAAAATAAAATTAAAAATGAATAAATAAAAGTTTCATGCTAAAGGTAAAAAAAAAAAAAAAAAAAAAGAAAAGAAAAACAATTTAAATTCCCAGCTAAAGAAATAGATACACAATGTAGAGTATCTACTTAAAAAGAATATTTTCCACAGCTACTAAGTATAATTTTGTTGCTTTAATCTATTCAGAAAATAGTTTGAGATTGTGAATAGAGTGAAAAAATAGATTGTGAATAGAGCTGTATGATATGCCCTAGAGAAATTCATAATCTTCATCATAAAATATCCATGTACAAAAATGATTAGAGCAGTGTGGTTTGTGATAGCAAATAATGAAAACGCATCAGATGTTATTGATAGTAAATTAAAAATTTGTGTTATAGTCATCTAAAATTGTGCTATATACATAAAAAGAGCTAACCATATAATGTCATGTGATACAACGTTTAAAATGTATTAAATACTTAACACAATGTTGAGTTTTAAAAGTAGGATACAAAATAAAACATACAGTATAAGTTCATTATGTAAATATTTTTAAAAGAAAATTTATACCATATTGTTTATGGAACATATGTAGTTGATAAAGTTTATGTAATAAGATAATTTTTATAAATTAAAAAATTATCAAATATTAATGTTAGTAAATACTTATTAAATTGAGAAACTAAGAAGGAATGCACAGTTGGCTTCTTAATGTGAATATACTTCATAAATGTGTTTTATAAGTTACATTTCACAATACGTACTTTTAAATACATACTTTTAAATGCATAATTTCAAACTTAAATATTGAAGGGAGAAAATATGCTATAATATTAGGATAAAACAAAAATTTTATTTCCTCTGTGTATCCACATGTGTACATATATGTCTCCGTGTGTATTCACATATATAGTTATGTAAGATTGGAATAAGGAAGCAAAGCAATAGAAAAAGGAACTGATGAACATCAGGTTATTTCAGGTTACTTTTTTGTAAGGATTGAAGCAGAAGGGCCTTCCTTATCACTCTGATGCAGGTAGATTGGAATCTCCTGTTTCTATGAAAAACTGGTCTGCTTGGGGACCTCTCTGTTCCCTTAACATTTGATTATGTGGCATTTACCATGAGTGATGCTGTTTTGGTTTAGTCTTGTCTACTGGAGCCTAGCACAGAAGTTCAGTCCAAAGCAATGGCCTCCCATAATCCTTGTTTAACACTGTCAAATTTCTACTGCTTCAACGGCAGGAAAAATTGTATTTACTTAACTCTTACTTGATCTTTAGTCAAACCAAACATTTGGAAAATGCAATGAATTCGTCTTTTGAGATAATTGTTCAGCTTCCCTTATTTTTATTTCTCACTGAACCCCTGCTTCTTTCTAAGATGATGTCCAGATGAATGCAGGCAAAGGAAGTCATGTAACTTTGTTGAACAGAATTCAGTCATTGAACCAACCAAGAAACCTTTGGCTACTCTCTGCTCCACAGCAACATCCCTTGGCTGCCTGGCTCTACCTGTTTGTGTTTAAAGTGGGTGTCAACAGATGCCGCAATTCAGGACCTTACACCCACTTCAGTCTATTCTCAGTAGCCCTCTGGTTGACATGACTTCCACATAACTCTCACTGTCTAAAATCATTTTTGAAGTTTGCCATATTTTCCAACCAACCTGCCCACCTGTTGCCTCTGCTGTAAGTACTGGACATCCTTTAAATGGCCTACACAGTTGGCAACTAGGCACTCAAGCCAGCACAGCACCATATAACCACATGAGCCTTACATGCAAATTTGACTCCCTCTTCTTCACTCTGCCTACTTGTCACCTCTGTCCCCTTAAATGGCCACTTCATTTTAGTTCAATTCTAGTCTGCCTTCAGAGTTTTTTTTCAACTTCACAGTATATTTTTAAATTAACCCTTTCCCAATTCCATTCTGAAGCTTAGCCCTTTGGGTTGGATTGGAGACAGGAAAGTGAAGGGGCACAGTTAGCTTGGATCCTAAACTCCTCCTCAATCTCTTTTTCCTCTTTCTTTTTCTCTCCTGTCCTTGTCATGGTTCCTCAATTCTTGTCACATTCCTAACTTTTTCCTGACTCTAGCTTCTGAAACTTTAATGAAAGATAGGGTATATTCTTTTAAGTTGTTATTAAAAAAAAAAAAAAAAAAAAAGCCAGGCACAGTGGCTCAGATCTATAATCCTGGCACTTTGGGAGGCTGAGGCAGGCGGATTACCTGAAGTCAGGAGTTCAAGGCCAACATTGTGAAACCCCGTCTCTACTAAAAGTACAAAAATTAGTGCGGTGTAGTGGTGGACATCTATAATCTCAGCTACTTGGGAGGCTGAGGCAGGAGAATGGCTTGAACACGGGAGGCGGTGGTTGCAATGACCCAAGATTTCACGGCTGCACTGCAATCTGGGTGACCGAGTGAGACTCCATCTCAAAAATAAAACAAACAAGCAAGAAAACCCTCCAGGTCCTGCCTCTTAACAGGTTAAATGTGAAGTAAAATGAATTTAGAAAAATCCTTATCTCTAATAAAGGCTGGTTTTGAAGACATTTTGGAAAAATCTTATTTTGAATGGCAAAAGTTTATTATAATGCTTTGTTTTTCTACCTATCTTCTCTGACCATCCATATATTTCTTACAAGTATGTCTTGGGCCAAGTGAAAGACATTGTAATACGAAAGACATAAAAATTATACTAATTTTCTTGCAAAGTGTCCATTATATATGTATAATAAAGGTCTTAAAAATAAACATCCCCAAAAATACTAACATTTTTTGATTCTTTAGTCAGAAGTGATTTCTATTGCCTTCTTCACAAAATTTTCCTCAAACATTTTTAGAATCACAATGTATTATATTTATATCCAAATTTTTAAGAAATAATAAAAAATGCTTTACAAAATCTGAAGATACAAATTATAATAGTACATCTATGTCAGTCAAAGTGCTTGTTTTTTTGTTTGTTTGTTTTTTTAGCCTGAAACAGAGTCACAACAAGGAAGAAAAAGTCCAATTTAAGGTAAGGAGATTCTAAACTATTTTTCTCGACAATAAAAAAAAAATGAAACAAATAACACATTATTTATTTAAATGTTTTTCCTTGTAAGCTAAGATAATCAGTAATCTAGGTTCTCGAATCAACATGATTGAAAACGTAAGTATTAAAATACTGTTATTCTCAAAATAATTTAGGCAAACACATTCTAAATTATTCTAAGTCAATTCAATTCTCATAATCCCTATAATTCTGTTTTCATTCAAGGTTAAATATGTAGAATTTTAAATTCTAAATTCTTCTTAGTGTTATTTCTGAAGTTTGAGCACATAAAAAGAGAGACACTTCTATTTACTATAGCTTTAATTTTTTGAATGCAAAAACAAAAAATAAGGTAGCTAATCAACAAAACATATTAACTTCAAATTCATTCAGTGAAAGAAAAAATCCACTTCTTTAAGCTCAGGTTTGTTGGCTATTTTCCTAAGTTTCTGATGGAAATTGGTTCAGGATAGAATAGTCCTTTCAGATAAGCTTCACAGTTTTAGTGCTGAAAAGTAATTATTCCAAAATTCAATGTTGTATGTTTATAAATACGAAACTAACTAGATTAATTGTAAAAGGAGACCAGCTGAATTTATTAACAAGTTTTTGATTAAGCAGTTTTGTTTTTAGTTCTCACAAACAAATCCACATGAGGGCAGTAGACCATGATAAAGCCTGGAATATAAAAAGTAATACAAAGATAAACCAGGAGGAAAAACATATTCAGTTCTAGAATTCTTTCCCTTGGCAAAAGGCATAAATCTCATGTCTTAAAAACCACAACCAACCTGAGTTACCAGCACCTATCTCATAACCAATAAGTAGAGAGCAGCCTTAAATGTTTTCTTTTTATATTCTAATATACCAGCAGGGAAATCTTGTTCTTTCTCTTCCCTCATATAAAAATCTACAAAGGATCTAATCTCAAAAAACTCTCAGAGTAACAAAACTCTTTGTTCCACTGTTTTTCAATAAGTATTGGCTAAGAATAAAAATATCCCAGTTAAGTGAAATCTCGTACTGCAGAGAGAAGAAAAATTGACTATCTATCCAACATGCCATTTTTAAAATACTTTAAGAAATGATGACATTTCTAGTTAAAAATTTTTACAGATAAAAGTAGAATTGTACAATTTTTAATACCAGACTCCTGAGTAACATAAGAAAAAGGTTTTGGAGTATTTATTTATATATCCATTATTATCAGAACAGGAAAAATGATAGAAATCTTGCCACAGTTTGCACCTGACTCATCATTATCCAGATATAATCTTCTACATACCATCTGTTTTTTTTTTTGATTATTATTACTGCTGTAACAAATTACCACAAACTTGGTGCCTTAAAACAACATACATTTATTATCTCACAGTTGGGGTAGTTTGGAAACCAGAAATGGATCTGACTGGACTAAAAGCAAGGTGTCAACAGGACTGAGCTCTTTCTTGGAGGCTATAGAGATGACTCTACTTCAACTTCACTCAGCCTGTTAACAGATTTCAGTTTCTTAATATTGTAGAGCTAGTTCCTTTCTTTGCTTCCTATCAGCCAACAACCACAATTAGCTTCCAGAAGCCTCTCTCTGGTTGTCCCATGCGACTCTTGCATCTCAGCAGCAGCAACAGCACATTGAGTTTTAGGTTTGGAATTTCTTTGAGTGCCCCTTCTGCCACACTTCTTCTCCCTTCTTCTGCTACTGCATCTTCCTGAGTCCCAAGGTTTCTGCTCCTAAGGACTCATGGGAGTGATTAGATTGTGCCTGCATTAGACTGTTTTCACACTGCTGAAAAAGACATAACCAAGACTGTGTGATTTATACTGGAAAAGGGGGCTAGTGAACTTACACTTCCATGTGGCTGGAGGGCCTCACAATCATGACAGAAGGCAAGAAGGAGCAAGTCACATCTTACATGGATGGCAGCAGACAAAGAGAGAGCTCGTGCAGAGAAATTCCCATTTTTAAAATCATCAGATCTCATGAGACTCATTCACTATCATGAGAACAGGATGGGAAAGACCCACTCCCATGATTCAACTACCTCACACCAGGATCCTCCCACAACACATGATAACCATGAGAGTTACAACTCAAGATGAGATTTGAATGAGCGCAGAGAGCCAAACCATATCATTCCACCCCTGGACTCTTTCAAATCTCGTATCTTCACATTTCAAAGCCAATCATGACTTCTCAACAGTCCCCCAAAGTCTCAACTCATTTCAGCATTAACTAAAAAGTCCACAGTCCAAAGTCTTATGTGAGACAAGGCAAGTCCTTTCCACCTATGAGCCTATAAAATCAAAGCAAATTAGTTACTTCCTAGGTACAATGGGGGTAGAAGCATTGGGTAAATACAGCCATTCCAAATGAGAAAAATTGACCAAAGTGAAGAAACTACAGTTCCCATGCAAGTTCAAAATCCAGAGGGGCGATCAAATTTTAAAGCTCCAAAATGATTTCCTTTGACTCCATGTCTCACATCTAGATCACACTGATGCGAGTGGTAGGTTCCTATGGTCTTGGGCAGCTCCACCCCTGTGATTTTGCAGGGTACAACCTCTCTCCTGGCTGCTTTCACAGGCTGGCATTGAGTATCTGTGGCTTTTCCAGGTGCACTGTGCAAGCTGTCAGTGGATCTACCATTCTGGGGTCTGGAGGATAATGTCCTTCTCAAAGCTCCACTAGGCAGTGCCACAGTAGGGACTCTGACTCCACATTTCCTTCCTGCACTGCCCTACCAGAGGCTCTTCATGAGGGCCCTGCTTCTACAGCAAACTTCTGCCTGGACATCCAGGCATTTCCATACATCTTCTGAAATCTAGGCAGAGGTTCCCAAACCCCAGTCCTCAACTTCTGGGCACTGTCAGGCTTAACACCACATGGAAGTTGCCAAAACTTGGGTCTTGCACCCTCTGAAGTCACAGCCTGAGCTGTACCTTGAGCTCTTTTAGTGTGGCTGGAGCAGCTGGGATGCAGAACACCAAGTGCCTAGGCTACACAAAGCAGGGTGGCCCTGGGCCAAGCCCACAAAATCATGTTTTCTGTCTATGCTTCCCAGTCTGTGATGGGAGGGTCTGCCATGAAGACTTCTGACATGCCCTGGAGACATTTTCCCCAATGTCTTGGGGATTAATGTTTAGCTCCTTGATACTTATGCAAATTTTTGCTGGTAGCTTAAATTTCTCCTCAGAAAATGGGATTTTCTTTTCTATTGTATTGTTGGGCTGCAAATTTTCCAAACTTATATTCTCTGGTTTCCTTATAAAACTGAATGTCCTTGATAGCACCCAAGTCACTTCTTGAGTGCTTTACTGCTTAGAAATTTCTTCTTCCAGATACCCTAAACCATCTCTCTCAAGTTCAAAGCTCCACAGATCTCTAGGGTGGAGGCAAAATGCCACCAGTCTGTTTGCTAAAACACAATAAGAGTCACCTTTGCTCCAGTTCCCAACAAGCTCCTCATTGTTACCTGAGACAACCTCTGCCTGGATTTTATTGTCCATGTCATTATCAGCAAGTTGCTCCCACATTTTTATGTATCTTTTCAGCAGCACCCGCTCTTCTGGTACAAATTTACTGTATTGGTCTGTGTTCACACTGCTGATAAAGACATACCTGAGGCTAGGGACTTTATACAGGACAAAGGGTTTAATGAACTTGCAGTTCTATGTGGATGGGGAGGACTCACAATTATGGCAGAGAGCAAGGAGGTGGAAGTCACACCTCACATGGATGGCAGCAGGCAAAGAAAGAGCTTGTTCAGAGAAACTCCTGTTTTTAAAATCATTAGATCTCAGGAGACCCATTTGCTATCATGAGAACTGTGCAGAAAAGACCAACCCCCATGATTCAGTCATCTCCCACTGGGTCCCTCCCACAGCAAATGGGGATTATGGAAGCTACAAGAAGAAATTTGGGTGAGGACACAGAGCCAAACCATATCAGCACTCACCTAGATAATCCAGAATAATCTGCCTGTTTTGAAATTCATAATCTTAAATACATATGCAAAGTCTCTTTTGCCCTGTAATGAAACACACTGAAAGTTTCCAGGGGTTAGGGTGTGGATATCTTTCGAGAGTCATTACTAAGTCTGCCGCATCATTGAATTAAGAATGAACTCTGAAGGGAATAGAAGGGCATGGAAACTACAAAGAAAAGGAATCAACAACAAACTAATAAAAATTTGTTTCCTTGAAATGTTTTCATCCATATCCTTAAAATCTCATATATGTTATAAGTTTACTACTGTACTAGTATTTTTACTCTTGCTCTTCGCTCTGCCTGAATGCACACATTCCTTGATGCACTGTCTATTCAAATCGTAACCTGTCAGGCTTCTAGAGAAAGCCCTCTTTCTACAAGCAACCATCAGTACTTACTCAAAGCCTTATTGAATTTTTATTTCTCAGAAACCTCAACTATTTAAGAGCTAAACCATTAGCACTTACTAATGCTGTCCTAAGGTAAATCTCACCTCATCCAAGTAAGGTATGTGGTAGTTAAAAGCATGGGATCTACAGCAGAGTGCCTCGGTCATATCCCAGATCATACTCCAGATTTGCCACTTACCAATCGTATACCTTTAAACAAGTTAATAAAACTCTTTGTACCTGTTTCTTCCTCTGTAGAATAAGAATAATATCAGTAACATCATTAATTTAAGTGAATTAATACAAAGAATGTTTAGAATAGTGTCTAGCACATATACATCTAGCATAAAATATCTAGTCCAATAAATGTTAGCTATGATTGCTACTGTTGTGTGTAGGTGATTTGACAATTGATACTTTATTTTTAGGTTGTATTCAATAAGGCTAAGGCTCCAATTCTTTGGCCAAATATAATTTTCCTTCACATGATTTTGGGTATATGTCAGTAAAATACAGATGAAAATTAATAGTGGTCACAAAAATATATAGAGTCCTCCCTCAGTACTTATGAAGCATTGGTTCCAGGACCCCACAGATATAAAACTTACGGATGCTCAAATCCCTTGTATAAAATAGCATAGTATTTGTATGTAATCTATCTACTGTATATGCGCTCATATAAAGCTGACCATTTAAAACTCCAGCCTAGGTGACAGAGTGATAAATCCTGTCTCAAAAAATAAATAAAAAATAAAAACAGAAAAATAAATAGAACTTTCAAGTATGGAAGGCTAACTTTATTAATGTTCTAATAGTCATTATTATACATATTTAATTGTCACTAAAATTGCCTCTGTGTATTAATTATATTTTGTATGAGTATCTATATTTACCTGGTTCTTTTAATGTGAAGAGATTTTGATTATTTTAGACTGCTATTTTCAAATTAAAGTGAATACACATACATTTTATTTTGGCCTAAATTTTTTAAGGAAAAAATATATAACTAGTTCTGCAAAAGAATGCAGAGAAGAAAATCCACAGGAAAATAAATGATTCATAGATAGCATCCTCTCAATAGCCTTAAGTTCATAAACATTTCTACATCTCTATTTAAATTTCTAGTAACTGATTTTTAAGTGACATTTTCTAAAATAAATTTGTTTCTTATTTTTTTGTTTGTTTGTTTTTGAGAGGGCGTTTTTGCTTTTATTACCCAGGCTGGAGTGCAATGGCACGATCTTGGCTTACCATAACCTCCACCTCCCGGGTCCAAGCAATTCTCCGGCCTCAGCTTCCTGAGTAGCTGGGATTACAGGCATGCATCACCACAGCCTGCTAATTTTGAATTTTTAGTAGAGATGGGGTTTCTCCATGTTGGTCAGGCTGGTCTCAAAATCCCCACCTCAGGTGATCCACCCACCTCAGCCTCCCAAAGTGCTGGGATTACAGGCATGAGCCATCATGCCAGGCCTTCTTCTCTTTCTTTTTTTTTTTTCTAGAGAACTAAAGTTGAGGCAAAATACGTCATTGTTAGTACCAACAAGGAAATGTATCATTAGCCCATTCATCCAACTATTATTTGTTTAGGTATAATAAATGATAACACTAATCACCAATTTTTGAAGGGATACTGGAGGTAGAGATCACTATATACTCACTTTACAGAGACTCTGAGAAACTAAGTAATTGAAGGCCATAACGTGTGCTATTGCAATGCCCAGATTAAAATTCTGTTCTGTCATACTTCCACTCTTATGAGATTTCCTTATAAGGTACTGTTGCTCATTCACTATCCTGTCAAACTTGTTTAGTGTTTCTCCCAATACCTAACACATATTGGCTTCACTTTTACAGTTGAATAAATGTGTCCAATCAATGAATAAATGAAATATATCAATTACTAAATTTAAGCATTTTGAGATATTACCCCTTTCCTTCCTTATTTGAGACCACCCAAAGAAAAACATGAATAGGCTTATGCATTTTAACAATAGCAGCAGCCTACAATGTTTTTGGCTTCAAATAATAGCATCCCTATCATCAGCGGCTTAAACAGATGGTTATAGTAATAAATTTTGAATGACAAGAAGTTCAGAGGTTAATTCAGCAGTTCAACCACATCGGGCCCTTCAGTCATTTATGAGTCTCTTAACTCTTCCCTCATGATTGCCTGTGTCTGCTGCTGCTACAAACCCCAGAGTCCAGTGTAACTGTGTACACAGGCAAAGGTGGGGAGAGAGTGAAGGGCCCAATTATGAACTTTCCACTTTTAATTAGAGAGGAAACTGTTTCTCCAAGGGTCCTCAACAGGATTATTCTTACGTCTTTTTTACCAAAAGAGTTTCACATCTTCAGCCATAAACCAAGTAAACGATTTGGGATTAATGTAATTGACTAGATTACATTAATCACTAGTCATGCTTTGTGTAGATACATTGCTTCCTTCAAATCTGAAGAAACTTAGAATTTTTATTGCAAAAAAGAAAGAAATGACTAATAAACTGGTTGGCAACTAGCAGTGGTGGGTGCTATTTCCTTCCTATTTTCTATAAGTCATACATTTGGTAAGTGTTGTGGGTTCTTTGAGAATCTTAGTGACAGACACATTTTTAGTAATTTAGTTGCTTGTTTGAACATGAAAGAAATGCATAACAATGATAATAATTTACACAAGCCAGTGTAATGGGTGTTCTTGTTTTACCCATTTATCAATGAGGAAAATAAGATTTAGAAAACATAATTACATTGCCCATTATCAGCAAATCTCCACAAAGAAGTTGAGAGCAGCTGAGACTCAAGCTCATGTTTCTCTGACTCCAAAGCTGAAGTTCTTAAAGACTAAGATACACTACCTAAATATCTCTTGAGGACTGCCATTTAGAATAATTTAGATTAATTCTTGTTCCATGTATTTCTCTTCTTAACTTTGTAACAATTTTAATATCAACTGTTGCTCCTTTGGAATCAAAATTAATATCTATAAAAATATAATGCTCTGCAAATAAACAGCAAAATCTTGTTTCTACCTTCTTGGAAATAACAGACTAAGGATAACATGAAAAATCATCAGGTGTTCAGGAGTAGAGGTTTTTATTTCCAAAGTCTTCCAATAAAATCTTAGCAATAAAATTATCTCCTCTCTCTCTCTCTCTCTCTCACACACACACACACACACACACACACACACACGGTTGACTTTGACCAAACTTTATAAAAACTAAATTTAACATCTGAACTATTGTCTTGGAAACAAACAAACACTTGTCTCTCTAGGCTACAAATATGAATTTTAAAGTGTTATTAATGACTGAAAATGCCTAGAAAATGTCTAATAAAACCAAAGTATCTTTCAACAATGATAGATTAATTGGATTTAATATGGTGGAATTGGAAAAGTCAATGTAACTAATTGCCCTTACAGGCTGTGAATGCCTCTAAGTGTGATGTATAGTACTGCACTTCAGTATTTTAGTTAAGGGTCTTGTTATTAAATTGCCTTGAAACATCAATGTTGGCAGTTATACAGCTCATTTACTATTTATCTGTGTTCTAAAATAGAAGGTCACCTTTTCTTTAAACATTTAGTTTTAATATTTTGCATGTGCCTGGGGCTAATGATATCAACCTTAAAATAATGCAATGGTGTTACCTAATGGAACAATAGCAATCAATCCCTATGAATATCTGGAGAAATTAAAAATATGCCGCAAAATTGATTGATTGCCTAAACTACATCTTATCATCCAGTAGCTAGTAAGCATAATTTAACTACATGCTGAGTGCTACCTATCATTTATTTCTGATTTCCAATTTAATGGCCTCAGAAGAATCGTTGTTCATTTGTTTGCAAAATGTCATTGACACATACAGGAGCCCTTATAGTGGAATACAGAGTCCATTTGTCTTCTAAAAGCAGTGTAACTTTCACAAAGAGATACTATATTATCTGTCATCTTTCTCAAGAGCATCTTTCTCTCAAGAGCACTTCTAATGCTGAAGAACCATGTGTCTATTACACATATATATGGACATGTGTAATTCTTTCTATAACAGTTCATTTTGGATCAATACCAAGCATTTATAATAGGGTTTCAGAAATATCTTATTGTTTCCAGGAGTGAACACAAAAGGGTCAAAAAGCAGAGAGGAAGAAAGTATATTTAAGCTTTCCAAAATATCCTATCTTACAGGTGAGACCTCAGAAGCAGTATTAATGATAGTAATGGTTTTCATGCTGTTGGAGGTAAATAAAATAATTAAATTAAAAATACTATTATTGTTATTATTATTGAATGCCTACTATGTTCCAGGCATAGGTACTCCACAGGTTTACTCTCATGTAAAATGCCTTACAAAAACTATACAAGGAGAGTTGAAATCTAAATAGATTGAACTCTCTTCCATGTACTAAATGTTAGTCAGTTGCATTTCCTGTGTTTAAAATCAAATTCTGCTTTGGCTTTGTGATATTCTCAATTGTCTTATCAATTAGCAGGAAATTAAATTCAAACAAAAAAGAGATTAACTTGCTTTTCAATTTCTAGTGTGTAATTACAACAAGCAGACATTTGTAATAGTAACCAGAGACACTGAAACATCATGATTGCAGTTTTATCCTGATAATATTGGTCCTAATAATTTGAATTTTATTTGGTAAATATTAATAAGAGATTATAAAAAAGTAATTTTTTGAAATTAAAAAGAAAAGAAAATCTAGTTTCTTCTTTCCAAAAATCTGTCTTGAAAATTATTTTTTAATTCCTCAAAAACTCATATTCTTTGAGGAATTCTGGAAAATTAAAGTTAACTTGTATGGGAAGTGGAGTCTGTCATGCTTATCTGGCAGAAGTGGTCAGCAAAGTAATAGAATTACACATCCTCTAAAAATTGACCCATTCCTTCAAAAGATGGCAGTTAAAAAGAGTCCAACACCCTTCCCGCTCTCTTTCACTTTCTCTCTCTCACCATGTGACCTCCGTACTTTCTGACTTCCCCTCACCTTCTACTATGATTGGAAGTAATCAGAAGTCCTCACCAGAAGCAGATGCTGGCACCATGCCTTTTGTGCAAGCTACAGAACCATGAGTCAAATAAACCTTTTCTTTATAAATTACCCAGCCTTGGGTATTTCTTTATAGTGACGCAAACTAGCTAACACAGAAAATTGGTACCAAAGAGTGAGGCATTGCTTTAAAGATACATGGAAATGTGGAAGTGGCTTTGGAACTGGGTTATGGGCAGAGGTTGGAAGAGTTTGAAAGTAACAGAAGACAGAAAGTATAAGGGAAATTTAGAAACTTTGTGGAGGCTGGTTGAGTGGCTGTGTCAAAAACCTCATAGAAATATGGGTAGTAAAGGCCATGCTCATCAGGTCTCTGATGGAAATGAGAAACATAGAAAATGGGAGAACAGGTCACCATTTTTACATAGCAGTATAGAACCTAGCTGCATTGCGGCCATGCCCTAGGGCATTTTGCAAGAGTGATGACCTCGGGTATCCAGAAAAAAGAAAATTCTAAGCAGCGGGGTGTACAGGAAGTGGTGCTGCTGTTTTCAACAGCTTACAATCATATCTGGTAACAAAAGAATGTCCTAAAGGTAGAATTTATAATTAAAAGGAAAACAGCAGAAAAAATGGAAAAATGTGAGAAGGACGTAAGTTTTGGGCCAGGGACAAAATGCAATAATAAGGATATTGCACTCCTCCAAATCTCAATTTAAAATTTAGTCCACAGTGTTAGAGGTGGAACTTAATGGGTGGTCTTTGGGTCATGTGAGTGAATCCCACATGAATGGCTTAGTGCAGTCCTTGCTGTACTGAGTGACAGCTGGTTGTTAAAAAGAGCCCGGCAGCTCCTCTTGGTCTTTCTCACTTCATCTCTCTCTTGCCATGTGATTTGTGTACATGTTGGCTCTTCTTTCCCTTCCACAAAAAGTGAAAGCAGCCAGATATCCTCATCATAAGTAGATGCTGGTGCCATGCTTCTTGTGCAGCCTGTAAAACTGTGAACCCAATAAACTTCCTTTCTTTATAAATTACCTAGCCTTAAGTATTCCTTTATAGCAATACAAATGGAGTAAAACAGCTTGGAAACTAGATAATCAATATTGCTAAAAATCTCCACCCCTCCAAAAAGAGGTAAAACATTTCAAATGAGAAGGATCCAAGATGGCAGAATAGGAACAGCTCTGGATTGCAGTTCCCAGTGAAAACACAGAGGGTAAGTGATCACCACATTTCCAAACGAATTTTTACTGCCCACAGACCAGGAGATTCCCGAGTGGAAAAGAGCCATGAGTCTCCAGTGCAGCTGTTTCAGCCAGTGCAGCGGTCTCCACACAAAAACCCACACAAATCCAGGTGCCATTTCAACTGGACTGGAATGCCTGAGAGACAGAGTCACCCATTCAACTGAAAAAAAGGGGGCTGAAACAGGGTGCCAGGTGATCTGGCTTTGCTAGTCCTACCCCTACAAAGACCAGCAATCTGAAATGCTCTGGACTGAGAGTTTCACAGCAAGCACAGCCGTACCCGGGATACTCCAGCTCTGGGAGGAAGGGCGTCTGCCATTACCAAGGCAGTCCACCATTACCAAGACAGTCCGCCATTACCAAGGCAGTCCGTCACTACCGAGGGAGTCCGCCACTACCAAGGGAGTCCACCACTACCGAGGGAGTCTGCCATTACAGAGACAGTCCGCCATTACTGAGGCAGACTGCCATTACCAAAGCAGTTCTGACTATAACCCTATAAACAAAACTGCAAGGAAGTTCATACAGCAGCTGGGCAGAGCCCACAGCAGCTCAGCAACACCTCTGCTGGTAGGTTGTGACTAGGCTACCTCCTCACTGGGCAGGGCATTCCTGAAAAAAGGCAACAGAATGACAGGAACTTATAAATAAAGCCCCACCTTCCTGGGACAGATCACCTAGGGAAAAAAAGTGGTTATGAGTTCTGCTGCAGCACACTTAAACATACCTGCCCAGCAGCTCTGACCAGAACAATGAAGCTCAGAGCTTAGCACTTGAGTTCCTATAAAGGACAGAGTGTCTCCTCAAGCAGCTCCCCAACCCCTGTATAACCAAAGAGACACCTCATAAAGGAGAGCTCTGGCTGACATCTGGACGGTATCCTTCCAGGACAAAGATAACAGAAGAAGAAACTGGCAGCAATCCTTACTGTTCTGCAGCCACTGCAGGTGATCCCCCTGTAAGCACAGTCAGGAATGGACCTCCAGCAGTCCTACAGGAAGGGGGCCTGACTGTTAGAAGGAAAACTAAAAAACAGAAAAAAAATAATTCCATCAGCAACAAAAAGGACGTCCACTCTGACACCCCATTTGAAAGTCACCAACCACAAAGACCACAGGTGGATAAATCCACAAAGATGGTAAAAACCACTGCTAAAAGAATGAAAATACCCAAAACCAGAATGCCTGTCCTCCTCCAAGTGATCACAACTCCTCAACACCAAGGGAACAAGGCTGGATGGAGAATGAGTCTGATGAATTGACAGAAACAGGCTTCAGAAGGTGCCTAATAGCAAACTTCTCTGAGCTAAAAGATCATGTTCTAACCCAATGCAAAGAAACTAAGAATCTTGAAAAAAGGTTCGACAAAATGCTAACAAGAATAAACAACTTAGGAATATAAATGAATTGATGGAGCTGAAAAACACGACATGAGAACTTCGTGAAGCATAAACTAGTTTCAACAGCCAAATTGACTAAGTAGAAGAAAGGATATCAGAGGTTGAAGATCAAATCAATGAAATAAAACAAGAAGGCTAGAGAAAAAAGAGTGAAAAGAAATGAACTAAGCCTCCAAGAAATATGGGATTATATGAAAAGACCTAATCTACATTTGATTGGTGTACCTGAATGTGATGGAGAGAATGAATCCAAGCTGGAAAACACTCTTCAGGATATTATCCAAGAGAACTTCCCCAACCTAGCAAGGTAGGCCAACATTCAAGTCCAGGAAATACAGAGAACACCAGAAAAATATTTCTCAAGAAGAGCAACCCCAAGGCACATAATCGTCAGATTCACCAGGATTGAAATGAAGGAAAAAATGCTAAGGGTAGCCATAGAGAAAGGTTGGGTTACCCACAAAGGGAAGCCCATCAGATTCATAGCAGATCTCTCAGCAGAAACACTACAAGCCAGAAGAGAGTGGAGGCCAATATTCAACATCCTTAAAAAAAAGAACTTTCAACCTAGAATTTCATATCCAGCCAAACTAAGCTTCATAAGTGAAGGAGAAATAAAATCCTTTATGAATAAGCAATTGCTCAGAGATTTCATCACCACCAGGCCTGCTTTACAAGAGCTTCTAAAAGAAGCACTAAACATAAAAAGCACTAAACCAGTATCAGCCACTCCAAAAACATACCAAATGGTACAGAGCATCAACACAATGAAGAAACTGTGTCAACTAAAGAGCGACCAGCAAGCATCAAAATGGCAGGATCAAATTCACACATAACAATATTAACCTTAAATGGAAATGGGCTAAATGCCCCAATCAAAAGACACAGACTGGCAAATTGGATAAAAAGCCAAAACCCATCTGTGTGCTGTATCCAGGAAACCCATCTCACATGAAAGGAAAAACATAGGCTCAAAATAAAGGGATGAAAGTTCTACCAAGCAAATGGAGAGAAAAAAAAAAAGCAGGAGTTGCAATCCTAGTCTCTGATAAAATAGACTTTAAACCAACAAAGATCAAAAGAGACAGAGAAGGGCATTATATAATGGTAAGAGGATCAATGCAACAAGAAGAGCTAATGATCCTAAACATATACGTGACCAATACAGGAGCACCCAGATACATAAAGCAAGTTTTTAATGACCTAAAAAGAAACTTAGACACCCACACAATAATAATGGGAGACTTTAACACTCCACTGTCAATACTAGACAGTTCAATGAGACAGAAAATTAACAAGGATATCCAGGACTTGAACTCAGACCTGGACCAAGCAAACCTAATAGACATTTACAGAACTCTCCACCACAAATACACAGAATATACATTCTTCTCAGTACCACATCACACCTACTCTAAAATTGAGCACATAATTGGAAGTAAATCACTCCTCAGCAAATGCAAAAGAACAGAAATCACAACAGTCTCTCAGACCACAGTGCAATCAAATTACAACTCAGATTTCAGAAACTAACTCAGAATCATACAACTTCACGGACACTGAACAACTGGCTCTTGAATGTTGACTGGATAAACAACGAAATAAAGGCAGAAATAAAGATGTTCTTCAAAACCAACAAGAACAAAGACACAATGTACCAGAATCTCTGGGACACATTTAAAGCAGTGTCTAGAGGAAAATTTATAGCAATAAATGCCCACATGAGAAAGAAGAAATGATCTAAAATTGATACCCTATCAACAAAATTGAAAGAGCTAGAGGGGCAAGATCAAAAAAACTCAAAAGCTAGCAGGAGACAAGAAATAACTAATATCAGAGCAGAACTGAAGGAGATAGAGACACAGAAAACTCTTCCAAAAAAATCAATAAATCCAGGAGCTGGTTTGTTGGAAGATCAACAAAATAGACAGACCACTGGCAAGATTAATAAAGAAGAAAAGAGAGAAGAATCAAATAGATGCAATAAAAAAGGATAAAAGGGATATCACCACAGAGTCCACAGAAATACAAACCACCATCAGAGATTACTACAAACAACTCTAAGCACATAAACCAGTAAACCTGGAAGAAATGGAGAAATTCCTGAACAGTTACACCCTCCCAAGCCTAAACCAGGAAGAAGTCGAAAGTCTGAATAAACCATTAACAAGGGCAGAAGTTGAGGCAGCAATTAATAGATTACCAACCAAAAAAAGCCCAGGTCCAGATGGGTTCACAGCCGAATTCTACCAGACATACAAAGAGGAGCTGGTACCACTCCTTCTGAAACTGTTCTAAACAATCCAAAAAGAGGGAATCCTCCTCAATCTTTTTATGAGATCAACATCATCCTGATATCAAAACCCGGTGGAGAAAAAGAAATAAAGCGTATTCACTTAGGAAAGGAGGAAGTCAAATTGTCTCTATTTGCAGATGACATGATTGTATATTTAGAAGACACCACTGTCTTGGCCCAAATTCTCCAGAAACTGATAAGCAACTTCAGCAAAGTCTCAGGATACAAAATCATGAGAAAATCACATGTATTCCTATACACCAATAACAGACATAAAGAGAGCCAAATCAAGAACAAACTGACATTCACAATTGCTACAAAGAGAATAAAATACCTAGAAATACAACTAACAAAGGATGTAAAGGACCTCTTCAAGGAGAACTACAAACCACTGCTCAACAAAATAAGAGAGGACACAAACAGATGGAGAAACATTCCATTCTCATGGTTAGGAAGAATCAACATTGTGAAAATGGCCACACTGCCCAAAGTAATTTACAGATTCAATGCTATCCCCATCAAGCTACCAATGACCTTCTTGACAGAACTGGAAAAAAACCACCTTAAACTTCATATGGAACCAAAAGAGAGCCTGCAGAGCCAAGTCAATTCTAAGCAAAAAGAACAAAGCTGGAGGCATCACACTACCTGACTTCAAACTATACTACAAGGCTACAGTAATCAAAACAGCATGGTACTGGTACCAAAACAGAGATGTAGACCAATGGAACAGAACAGAGGCCTTGGAGGCAACTCCACACATCTACAACCGTCTAATCTTTGACAAACCTGACAAAAACAAGCAATGGGGAAAGGATTCCCTGTTTAATAAATGTTGTTGGGAAAACTGGCTAGCCATGTGCAGAAAGCTGAAACTGGACCACTTCCTGACACCTTACACTAAAACTAACTCAAGATGGATTAAAGACTTCAATATAAGACCAAACACCATAAAATCCTTAGAAGAAAACCTAGGCAAAACCATTCAGGACACAGGCATAGGCAAGGATTTCATGACCAAAACACCAAAAGCATTGGCAAGAAAAGCCAAAATAGACAAATAAGATTTAATTAAACTCCAGAGCTTCTGCACAGCAAAAGAAACAATCATTAGAGTGAACTGGCAACCAACAGAATGCAAAAAAATTTTTGCAATCTACCCATTTGACAAAGGACTTATATCCAAAATCTACAAAGAACTAAAACAGATTTACAAGGGGAAAAACAAACTCATTCAAAAGTGGGCAAAGGGTTAGAACAGACACTTTTCAAAAGAAGACATATATGAGAACAACAAACATATGAAAAAAAATGCTCATCATCACTGGTCATTAGAGAAATGCAAATCAAATCTACATTGAGATACCATCTCATGCCAGTTAGAATGGCGATCATTAAAAAATCTGGAGACAACAAATGCTGGAGAGGATGTGGAGAAATAGGAACACTTTTATGCTGT
Source organism: Plecturocebus donacophilus (assembly GCA_004027715.1). Lineage (NCBI taxonomy): Eukaryota > Metazoa > Chordata > Mammalia > Primates > Pitheciidae > Plecturocebus > Plecturocebus donacophilus. Next base: position 19,367 of record PVKP010001258.1, read on the forward strand.
TGGGAGTGTAAATTAGTTCAACCATCATGGAAGACCATGTGGCGACTCCTCAAGGACCTGGAAATAGAAATTCCATTTGACCCAGCAATCCCATTACTAGGTATATATCCAAAGGATTGTAAATCATTCTACTATAAGGACACATGCACACATATGTTCATTGCAGCATTGTTTACAATAGCAAAGACTTGGAACCAACCCAAATGCCCATCGTGATAGACTGGACAGGGAAAATGTAGCACATATACACCATGGAATACTAAACAATCATAAAAAAAGATGAGTTCATGTCCTTTGTAGGGACATGGATGAACCTGGAAACCATCATTCTCAGCAAACTGACACAGGAACAGAAAATCAAACACTGTGTGTTCTCACTCATAGGCAGGTGTTGAACAATGAGAACACATGGTCACAGGGAGGGGAGCATCACACTCAGGTCTATGGAGGGGGACTATGGGAGGGACAGTGGGGGGGGATAGGGAGTAGGGGAGGGATAACATGGGGAGGAATGGCAGATATAGGTGATGCGGATGGAGGCAGCAAACCACATTGCCAAGTATGTACCTATGCAACAATCCTGCATGTTCTTTACATGTACCCCAGAACCTAAAATGCAATAAAACATATAAATATATATTATATATAAATATATGTAATATATGTAAACACAAAATTAAAAGTTCATTTCAATTTTTAAAATAATATTTAATGTGGAATATGCTTGTAAAAAAAAATTCAAATGATAACAACACAGGAGTCAGCAAATTACATTGGTGAAAGGCCAGATTGTAAATGCTTTAGACTGTGGGCATTCCACATGGCCTTTGTCCCAATTGCTCAACTCTGCCATTGCAGTGTGAAGGCAGCCAGTCAATACATCAGCCCAAGGATGTGGCTTTTTTTTCCAAAAATTATGCAGCAGGTCAGATATTCATATATTATATTTTCGTTTTCATGAGATTTGAGGTACTTTATAAAACCTTTGTAATTCTTTCCATGACCTATGGACTAATTAGAATTTTGTTATTTAATTTCTAAATGTTTTGACATTTTCCTAGGCGTCTTAGTGATTCTTATTTACTTCCTCTGTGATCTGAGACATATTTTATATGATTTTAAATATTTCAAATGCATTCAGACTAGTTTTATGTCCTAATGTGTATTATATCCTGCTGAAAATGCTATGCCCTTAAAAAATGTATATTTTTCTGTTATTGTGTGTAATGTCCTATAAATATTCACCAGGTCAAGGTGACTGAAAGTGTTATTCAGATCATACTACCTATTACTTGCATCTTTTTCTTTTCTTTTCTTTTTTTTTTTTTTTAACAATTTCTGATTGTTAGATATAATGGGCAAATTTTCTTTCTCCGTTTTATTCTGTTATTTTTGCTTCATGTATTTTGAAGCTCTGTTATTAGATGCACCCACAATTTTTATAGCAATACTTTCCTAATTAATTGACCCTTTTATCATTATGAAATGTTCTTCTGTAGCTCTGGTAACACTCTTTCTCTTGAAACATATTTTATCTCACATTAACATAGCCATTCCAGCATTTTTATGCTTGCTGTTGAAAGTCTGTAGCTTGACTTCACTTATAAAGGATATGTTTATTGGATCTAAAAGTCTCAGTTGACAGGTTTGTTTATTTTCTCTTTAAAGATATTATTTCATGCTATATGCTACCTTGTTTCTGAAGAGAAGTTAGTAGTCATTTAAAACTTGAATTGTTGTTCCTCTCTTTTTAATGTCTTTTTTGCTGGCTGCTTTCGAGATTATCATTTATCTTTTGTTTTTAGCTGCTTGACTATGATGTACCCATTATCATTTTCTTCATATTTTCATTCTTATTCTTTTTATATCCTGTTTCAGCTTTACTGAGCTTCTTCTTGAATCTATAATATTATATCTTTCAATAAAATGGGGACATGTGCATCCATTATATCTTCAAGTTACACATATGTTACACCTTTTGAGATTCTGAGGCTCGCTAAGGCTCTATTCATATTTTAAAATATCTTTTCTAGCTTTAAGGTTGCATAATTAGTGTTTATCTATATTTAAGTTTATGGACTCTATTCTTTGTCATTTACATTCTGCTTTCATGCCCATGTGGTCAATTTTTAAATCTACATATAACATTTTCATGTTTAGAATTTTACTTTTATTGATTCCTATATTTCTGTTAAAAACATGTCTTTTTATTCAATATCAGTGTTTTGTTTTTACCTTATTCATTATATTTAATTGCTTTGATAAAATCCTTGTCTGCTCATTCTAATATTTGACTCATCTCAGGGTTGGACCTATTGTCTGTTTTTTAAGACTATATTTTTATAATGCTTCAAATAATAATTTTTTGTTATAAACTGAACAATGAAATTTTGTTGAATTTGTAACAATTCAAATTTTGTTATATTTCTCTGAAAAATACTGATTTTTTTTTTATCTGACAAGTAATTGGATTCCAATTAAAAACTGTTACTTGAGAAAGTTCGAACTTAGTTTATTTCTTTACCTTCATCTGGGCTCCTTTGAGTCTGCCCAGCTCATGCATGGTTTGGGGCTCATGCAGAGATCTGATAGAGTCTGAACACTGAATGTGTGCTTCTCTGCTAGCTTTTGCTTTTGTGGGGTTCCTTGTTTTCTGCTTCCAAAGGCTGTATTTGCCACAAATTTCTGTTATTTTTTTTTCAGCTCAGAAAGATGGCGTATTTTCTAACAGGGATTTAGCTACCCCACATGATACTGATTGAGGCTTTCTATTATGCTAAGTCATTAAAAATGATAAATTTACCCTGTGCTAACTTTCCTTCATTGTTGATCCCCACACAGACTTTCCATGTAATTTACTCTCTAGTGTATTTAGGTTATTGTTATTTGTTTTTGTTGTTTTGTTTTGTATTTTGTCTAGAACTTATCATTGTTATCTCTAGGAAGTTCCTGTTCAATAGGTCTCAGTTATTTTAAAAGAAGCATATAGATGCCTAATTTATTTTTTAAGTGTGAATACCAAACTATACATTTACCTCTCTGTGTTTTATTTGGTCTGCTACATCCTCAATTATTGTAACTGTTTTTCAACACATAATGTTTAGGATTTATCAGCAAAATGTCTAAATTACATTGAATGAATCAGATGATTTCAGAAATTCCTTTTAACATCCATTGAATTATCTTTGTCTTCCAGTTGTATTTTCATACAGGCAACAGCCTTTAATTTTAATAATTGCAACAATTATTCACAAAAAAGTAAGTTATTCAAACCTATGACATATGAATTCAGAGCCCCTTTTAGGTTGTCACTGATTCTTGCCACTTTATTTAAGCATTGCTACAAAATACATAGGCATCCATCTGTCTTTCTCCCTCTAGGTTTTACACAGATATACATATTCATATTAAATTCACATTTACTCATATTTTAGTCTCATATTCACATCCTTTTATATAGTATCATCTTTGACTGATAGGAACTCCCCTCTCTGGGTCTTAATCTAGCTGATGACTCTCTAAAATGGGACCATAGCAGCTCTGTTCTCATAATGGAGTGTTGATGAAATCACACTTCAGAACACCTCATGAGATCAGGCTAAAGCTGATCTGAAACACCTCTGCCTGCTTTCTTCCTCTGCTCTTCCCTGCTTTGATTACAATCTTCAGATTTTTGCTGGGAGAATTTTCAGAATTTATCCCTTGTACAATAATCTTCTTTCAGGGGTTACTTCTGAGGACCCCACACTAAATTAGTCCTCTTAGGTCCTCTCGGTATTTTTTTAAGGAGAGATTTGCTTTTAATTCCTCTTTTCAATTAGGAAAGTCAACTATGGAAAATATTGCAGATGAACCCAGCAAAAACTGTAAGTCTCTACTCTGTCTTGCTGTACACTGAAGATTCGAAAGTAAAAGAATATATTTCCTAGTATGCCAGTCACAAAAAGACAAACATTATATAATTCTACTTATTTAAAATATCTAAAAGAGTCAAGTTTATATAAACAGAAAGTAGAATGAGCGTTACCAGGTACTGGGAAAAGAAGGAAGAGGAGAGTATTTAATGGGCATAGAGTCTCAGTTTTATAAGATGAAAAAGTGCTGGAGATCTGTTTCACAACAATGTAAATATATTTAAAATCACAGAACTATACACTTAAAAATGGTTCAATAGCTTTTTAAATAATAATGGAGTAAATTTATATGCACAAAACAGAAAAAATTCCATGTAAATAAACTTCATGGACAAAGGGTTTTTAAAAATGCTTTGCTCAGTGATGAAGCATCAAAATCCTAAAAATTGCCAAGGCATAATAGGTCCTCAACAAACAAATTTTGAATAATAAATATATTTCTTAGCCAAAAACAAAACAAAACAAAACAAAAACAGACTACAAAGGAATGTATACACTCTAATTTGTATGTCTATGTGTTTGTGTATATGTTTATAATACACATACACAAATTCTATTCTGTTATTCAGAATACAATAGGTTATGTTGCTGTAATAAACAATACCTAAATAAGATAATATGTGTTATTTCTCAAAAAAAAAAAAAAAAAAGGAAAAAGAAAAACAAACTGATTTCATTTTCTAGAAATTTTTGAAGCTCAGGGTCCACAAATGACTTAAGTTATACTAAGCAAATGTAATACATGGGAATTAGAAGAAAAAAAGGGTAAACTAAGCTAATGGTAGGTGGGTTGTTTGATAAGTATTATGAAGAGATATTGAATTATTTTACAAGACTTATAAAAGGGATTCTGTTGGACTTCTGACTTTTCCATTTTCCCTCTTATGAGTCCCACAAGGCAAATAATAGCAAAAGGATTTTGTCTGAAATAATCACATGATGGTTGGATGCTTTCTTACATCCATATCGTACTTTGATGTGTATCACAAAAACTTAATTCTCTGATCTTCCCTGAATTTCTGTCATGCTTTCTGGTAGATCCCTACCTCCAAAAGTGGTGTCAGTGGTTACAGTTGTGTGCAAATGAAAACACTGACCAAAAAGGCAACTTGGAACAAAAGAAATTAGTGATTATCAAGCAATGAAGAAACTTGAATTATTATTCTTACCCAGTTAAGTTTGAAGACAACTAAGATCCATTTAACATTAGAAGATGGCACTATTCACTAGTTTAATGAAATTAACAATATTTAATTTCATTAAACCTGTGAGCACATAGAACTAGGTTACTTAAATAAAAGCTTTGGCAAATTGAGTGGCTGTTGTAACAGATGACCACGAGAAACACAGCAATTTCAAGAGCCTAAGAGAGGCAGACTGCTTCTAGACTACATTGAATATACAACCTCAAGAAGTAGGATTGTATCTTTTATTTGGATTGCTGGCTGATACTTTGCGGGGAGGTCTATTGTAAATGAAACTCAAGTACCTCAATTTTTTAAAAAAGTCTAAAGATTAGTGACATAAAATTTTTAGAGTAAATTTATAATGAACAACACAAACTACCCTTAATCTTATATCCACAGAAGCTATGTAAGACTTCACGTAGTCATTAAGAATTACATTGGTGAGAGTATTGCATTCTTGAAAGGAACCATGGTGGATGTCCAGTATAGGTCACATGTATAGGTGGAAGACATAGTTGTTGAAATGACTTCCATGAGGATCCTCTGGTCCAGGGATGATGCCAAATAGCAGCACTTAGCTGTCAATGCAAGGTAGATGCTGGTACTAAAACGGACAGTAAGGCCAGAGTGGTAATCAGAATTGCTTTACCTATGGACACATTTACTAGTTCCTGAAATTAACCTAAATAAGAAGCTTACAGAAGTCTCATTTTTTAGCATATGTGAAAAAATATATAGTTCTAATGAACAAACCCTAACTTAAACCATCAAAATAGAGAACTGGAGACTCTAAGTCAGTTTATAGATGCAGGGGCACTTGAATGAAGAGGACAGTGGGTGCTCTTGAGAAACAAGCCCTAACATCTAAAAGCCTTCTATAGGCTTTCTTTCACAAAAGAACTTGTTGCAATTAACCAGTGTAACTGTGTACTAAAGAAAGAGGAATATCTAGACTTTTCGGGATTAATTGACATAGGCTACATGTATTAGTAATTCTACATGTATAACTACATGTATTAGTTCTCTATTGCAACTATGACAAATTACAGAAGTTTACAGCTTTATAAGCCAGGAGTCTAAAATGAAACTTACAGGCTAAAATCAAGATATTGGTATGACTATATTCTTTTCTGGGGTTGTTGAGGGATAATCTATGTCCTTGCTTTGTTCAGCTTCTAGAAGATGCTTGCACTTCTTGTTTCCTGCCCTGCTTCCCTCTTCAAAGCCAGCAATGACTAGTAGAGTCTTCCTCGTATCACATCACTCTGACAAATCATCTACCTTCCTTTCCCACTTATAAAGACCTTTGTGATTATATTAAGCCCACCTGGATAATGCAGAATAATTTTCCCATTTCAAAGTCATTTATTAGCAACTCTCATTCCATCTAAAATCTTACTTCTTAACATATACACAAGTTTCAGGGAGTAGAACATGGGCACTTTGAGAGGAGGAATTTGTTCTATCTACCACAGTCTCTAACCATGTGTGGCCACACAGCAGTGAAAGTTGAAATGTATGAGAGTCAAATAGTAAGTGGAATTTGGTCTGAGATGTTCTCAGAGTGATCTTAGCAGCTGGCAATATTATCACATTTGTTCTCTAACCCGTCAAGCAAAGTTTACTTAGAAAGAAAAGACGTGAAAGCTTCTGAAACTATACTTCTATACCAATGTAATGAAGCAAAAGCAATGACTCATTCCTAGAAAAACTGCAAAGATTTAGGCCACCATCAAAAACTTGAAATGTGCATAGGTGAAAACGCCTATTATATCCCGCATTAAACTTACTCCTTGACCTATAAAAGGAAAGAAGGGCCTTGTAGGCACTGTTCCAAGTTCAGTCTCTTTACTGAAGCAAATTAACACATTTTTAGCTTAATTTAACACATACATGCATACATATACACGTATATCTTAATTACATTTATATATGTTACAATCAGCACAAATTACAGTGGTATATAAAAGGTACACGTATTTTTTCTTTCCCTTTCTCCTTATTTGTCAGTGGCAGTAAATGTTATCATTTAGTCCAGATAGATATTAAAACAGGATAATGAGGCTAGAACTTCCATATATTTTTGTTCTCCTATAGTTACCACTAAAATTACAATTCTTAAATCTAAAGCAGAGAACTTCCTGACAATTCTCAGTATGCTGAATATACTTAGTAGATTTAGCTCTCTATGCCAACTAAAAAATGAAGACTGACCTTACTCAGTTACCTCTCTTCCACCACTGGTTCTAGGAGACTCTTAGGGGTGGGGGTAGGGAGAGAATTTTCACTTTCAGTTACACATTTTAACTCTCCTCTATATAAGCTTTTGAATCTTAACCATTTCATAGGAAGCAGAAACTAACTGACTTTGCAGTTTGGGCTACTGAGATGAACAACTCATAATTAGTGTGAGCATTTTCCTTAGAACTTGTATTAAAGGAATCCCAGGACCAGGCACAGTGGCTCACTCCTGTAATCCGAGCACTTTGGGAGGCCAAGGCGGGTAGATCACGAGGTCAAGAGATCAAGAACATCCTGACCAACATGGTGAAACCCTGTCTCTGTTAAGAATACAAAAATTAGCTGGGTGTGATGGTGCGCACCTGTACTCCTAGCTACTCAGGAGGCTCAGGCAGGAGAATCACTTGAACCTGGGAGGCGGAGCTTACAGTGATTGCGTCACTGCAGTCCAGCCTGGTGACAGAGCAAGACTCCGTCTCAAAAAAAAAAAAAAGCAATCCCAGCAATGAAACTGTGAACATGTATTAAAACAATCTCAGCAATGAAACCAGAAACTAGTTTCATGGTTTGCTTAAACATGTTTTACCTGTATTCATAAAAGTTGAAATAATCATAAAAGTGTAGGGCAATCTACAGCTTGATACAAACTGTTTAATATAATCACAGTGTTACTCATTATTGGTGCAACTCTTATGGCCTCATTTAAGCAAAGACTTGGTGGCGAAGAGAAGCCAGATTGGTGGGGGGTGGGGAGTTGCGGGGAGATAGCATAGGGAGAAATGCCAGATATAGGTGAAGGGGAGGAAGGCAACAAATTACACTGCCACGTGTGTACCTATGCAACAATATTGTATGTTCTTCACATGTACCCCAAAACCTAAAATGCAATAAAAAAAAAAGAACCAAAAAGCCAGAATAAAAAAAAATAATAATAATAATAATATACAATATATTTCTGGTGCTAAAATAAAGCAATGGGAATGATTAGGTTTCTTGTTTCACAAACATTAGCTGCTAGAGAATGTTTACCAACAAAAGTTTTCCTTTGAATCTTGAAGTTTTAGAACAAATAGACCCCCAGGATGGCAGAATAAGAGTGTTACAGTTTAAATCTCTGTTAGTCTTCAGAGATTCCTTTGTAAAACTTTTGAATGTCTAAGATTAATATTCTATTATTTCTCACTTTACATGTTTTACTTTTCCCATAAGCTTCCTTACAGATGCTAGTATAATTGAGATGTAACCTTTAAAAAAAAGTTTAATTTCATAGAGGCTTAATCTTGAGAATCATGATGTAATTCACAGTAATTACAAACAGCTGGAAATGGACTGCAGTCTAACATTACAGCACCCACCCACCTTGAAGTAACCATTTCAACTGCATCAAGAAGTCCTTAAAACAACAATCTAAGTTTGCAAAGGCAAGCTTAAACTTTGCAAACTGATTTTGATGGCACTAAGAATTACAATCATATTTCTTTAAATAAAGTATATGAAACTAGTAACATAATAACTTTGGTATTGTTCACTATACTTTCCTGAGGCATGAAATCAACTTTTGGTAATATAAGTTGTATATAGCAGAGAAGCACATATTTATGCTGTCAAAGAGGATTAAGATAGATGAGAACTCATCCTGCCTCCTAAGGTCCACCTTCATCACTTGTATTTGCCAGAGGGATAAAATGTGAAGTTATTACCTAAGACTATTCCAATTTTTATATTGTTTGCTGGAACCGTCCCCTCACCCCAATTGCACTATCGAGCCCCAAGCACTAGACTGGGGAACTGCAGTTTTCAAACTGCCACGAAAAAGCTATAAAGGACTTGTAGTCTTCAACTCAATGTGGAACACAGAAAATTTCAAGAAGCAATTTGTGTTTCAAGAAAAGTTAAAACAAGAATTGAAAGCAAGTTTGGAAGAGTGAGAATATTCAAATACATACATATAGCCCCAGATGAGGTAGGAGACTTTGTTTAGCAATATATGGAGAATATATTTATGTATTAGTCCTAAGTATATATATACTTCATGTCTTTTGTTTTATTGACACCAATAGTCTGAGACTCTCCTTTCCCCTCAATTTCCTGTCACTACCAGGTAACAGTCAAATAGTACCTTCCTCACTATACAAAACAAAACTTGAGCCTGAGAAAATAGTCCAGTTGTTTCCCCCAAGGAATTCCTTGGTCAGATTAAGAATGGAGAAATATAGTTCTCAGTTGGGACTTGGATAAGTCATTTAACCTCCTAAGCCTCACAACCTTCATTTGAGTAGATAATAGTTACGTAAGAATTAACACAATGTGTACCATCTACCTAGCACAGTGGCTGGTACATAGTGAGCATTCCATCCATGGTAACTATTCTTATCACCCATACACACAGTTTTATGTCTCAAAACAATGGTATGAGTCATGTCTTTAGTGATGCTGCACTTAATTATCACTCTCCACTCACATGAGCTGCTCTCCAGTGTTCCATCCTAAATGAATAAGCTAAATTTTGACGTTATACCACGGAAAAAAAAAACTTACAAAAAGATTACTCCTCTAACTAAATAGTATCACACATGCTTCATCTATTCCAGAAATTTTTCTTCAGGAGTTAAGATAATCCAAAGCTTTGCTATTTTTCTTCTGGGGGCATTATACTCCACAGGGGTTTGGTTATTTTGGCCTGTGAGAACATATTTCTGGGGCATATGAATTGCTTTTTCTGGCAATATGTATTAGGAAAGGGCAAAGACTAGACCCAGTGTTAGCACTGAGTTTAGAGAGAAGGAATGAGTTCAGATCAGAGAGCCTCAGGGACTGGAAAATATTATTGACCATTCTTTTTAGTTGGTACTCATGTGGGAACTTCTATATTTAAAAATTCTCCATCCAGTGCTTCAGAAGAAGCGGCTTTGAGAAGAGGGATTGCCCATAAGTTAAAATGCACCAATAATGGAGATTTGGAGGGAGAAGTATGGAAGAGTAAATGCCCTGGGAAAATTATTGTTTTTGTACAGTTTCATCAACAACATAGAACTTCAGGACTTTTGAGGATTCCTGATGTTATACGTGCTCACCTGAACAAGGTAGACCCTGTTGCAGTGAAAGCACAGGCATTACCATCTCAAAGATGTGGTGGGGAAATGGGAGAAAGGAACAGAATTCTCACTGCTGCAGCAGGTGTGCCTCTACTCATTTCCCCCAAATGGGGCACTATCAGCTACTGTCTCTAAACATAGTGTCAACCTTTGGTGTCTCTGGCAGTTTATTGTAGTTGCTGTTTCTGTTGCAGGTTTTAATTCCCAGAATCCACATATTTCTTTTACTTTTATAGTTTCCCTAGTGATTTTGATGGAAGGAGCCAACAACTCACGCTAGTTTTCCCACTTGATAGCACACTGCTAAATATACATCTGACAAATGTGTAGAACTCAAAGAGATATTTGTAGTTGATTATCTGCAGCTTGAAAAGCCCAAGTACAAATAATTCTGTATATGTATATGTATATATAAATGTGAAACATGGACTTTTTTCTTAAAGTACTGGATTTTATTTTTGACTTTTTGATTAACTCTTCTGATTCTGCCAATGGGAGAAATTAAGCTATCACAGTTTATTTCTCCCCCCAACAAAACTCAGTCTGGAAAACAACATCAGAAATAAAGGTTGAGTTAAATAATAAAGAAAAAGAAAGAACAAAGGAAGGCAGGCAGGAAGGTTTGTTCCCCCATAAGTAAATAGAGAAAGAATCTAAAGCAAGAGAGATAAATTTACTAGATAATGTCATTACAGTCTTAGAGACATCAGACTCTGATCTTGACTCAATGATCTGCCTGAGAAGGGATTCAAATATTCCTTGGAGGCTAAAGTTAAGGACTTGGGTCTTATTAAGTTAACAACTATAACTGAGATCTCTTCATCTTACAGGATCCCTGAAATATCTGCTTGCTCTGCAAAAGGGAAGCATTAAAATATTCCAGAATAATTAGGTAATTTTAATCAACTCTCCCACTGAATGCAACTTCACAAGCTGGACACATTAAGAACAAAACTTTTTAGTTTTACTAGAGAAGCATAAGATAATAAATTAGAAGCCTGAGTAAGACTGGGTTGTCTGGAATCCAGAGAAGTAAAGTCAGCCCTACACTCAGAGCTGCTTTTGCTCTAAAGTCATTTTCCTTTCTAGAAAATGAGGTGAGGCTGAGCTGCAGATTTTGAAACCTTAGAGGATTAAGGGAACAAAAATCTTAGTCTTGCTTCCTAGGGTCCAACAAGGAGGGATCTGCTAAGTTACCCCACCATTTTGGATGGATACTGAAAATGTTATACCCCTAAGATTAAGGTTAACCAAAACTAAAATGTCCCTATGTAACCAGTTTTGAAGTCATCTGGATGGACCAGAAAATCTTGAAAATTAAAATTAGGGTTGGGCACAGTGGCTCATACCTGTAGTGCCAGCACTTTGGAAGGCTGATGTGGGTGGATCACCTGAGGTCAGCAGTTTGAGACCATTCAGGGCAACATAGTGAAACCCTGTCTCTACTGAAACTACAAAAATTAGCTGGGTATGGTGGCGTGCATCTATAACCCCAGCTACTCAGGAAGCTGAGGTAGGAGAATCGCTTGAACCAGGAAGGTAGAGGTTGCAGTGAGCTGAGACTGCAACACTGGACTCTAGCTGAGTGACAAGAATGAAACTCCATCTCAAAAATATACCTTAATTAATTAATTAAAATTAAATTAAATTAAGAAGTAACTGAATTGCTAGTGTCCCTATGTGTCAAGCACAATCTCTGAAGAAAGAGAATAGTATCCTCTCATTACATAATTACAGTGAGTAATTTTTCAAGTAAGCAGGAGGATGGAGGCAAAAAGATATAGAGACACAGGAATATAGACCCTGGAGTTACCTGTAATTAGAACATAAAGTAGCTATGCTTTTTAAATTTAGAAATAAAAATGAATGCCAGGCTTGAAGATTTATGCTGGGGATTTAAAATTATACAAAGTGATTAGATAGCTTAGAAAAAAGAATCAAATAGAATTTCTGGAGTTAATAAATACCACTATCAATAGATTGAAACAATCAAGAAAACACAGCAAATTTAGGGGGGAAATGAAGAAATTAACTACAAAGAAGAACAGAGAGACCAAAAACAAGAGTAGAAAATATAAGAGAGAAACATACAGGAAAAAGAGAAAAGTTATGATAAGGATAACCTTAGAATAATGGAAGAATAATAAAGTATGGTAATGGAATATTTTATGAAATTATGGGTGAAAAGTATTGTTTCTCAAGTAAGTAAATGAAATCTACATCTATCATATCATAGAAAACTACAATAAAAGAAAAGACAAAGACAAAAATATTAAAAAGCAATTAAAATATTTTAGTCTATTCAGGCTGTTGCAACAAAATTCAATTAACTGGATAGATTATAAACAACAAAAAAGTATTTCTCATGTTTCTTGAGTTTGAGAAGTCCCAGATTAAAGCATGGGCAATTTCAGTGTCTGATGAGATCCCATTTCTGGACTTGTAGATAGTGACTTCTCACTATAACCCAACATTATGGAAGAGGAAAACAAGCTTCCTTGGGCCTCTTTTATACTGACACTGATTGCATTTACGAGCGTTATTCGTGTCCCAATATCCTCCCAAAGGCCGTACCTCTTAATACCATCACATTAGAGATTAGACTTCAGCATAAGAATTTCAAAAGGGTGGAAACATTCAAACTACAGCATTAAGAATAAAGGTTACTTTAAAAAAAAAGAGCAGTTACATTTCTAGCTGAAATATCAAGAGCAAGGATGGAAGCTAAAGGTAATAAAATGTTATCTTCAAAGAGCTGAAAGAAAATAATTGCAACCAGAACTATATCTGGAGAAGACACTTTTCAAGGATGAGGGTAAAATGAAGACATTTTGAAAATTTTTTAAATTGGCAAATTTACCATTACAGTCCTAAACATCACAAAATATCAAAGATAGTTATTCAGCCAGAAAAACACACACAGAGAGAGAATAGAGTAAAATCATGTTTGGAATGGTTTGATGGAAGATAATGTGTTCTAAAGTCCTTACATTTTCTAGGTAGAGGGTAAAATAATTGACTAGCGTACATCAGAAAAGCATGTGGTAAAATCTTAACAACTAAAGAAAAATAGATTGTTTAACTTCAAAATAACACAGTCAGAGAAAAGAAATACAATAATTTCAAAAAAGAAGAAGACTAGAAATAAGAAACAGAACAGGCAGAACAAAAAGAAACATATTGTAAAGCCAAATTATAAAGTCTAGTATACCAAATTAAGTTTAATATAATAAATGAATGTTCCAGTTTTTTTGGTTAACAGATTGCATTAAATTTTATAAGATGTTTACAGAATAAATATTTAAATAATAATATAAACATAAATGATATAGATATTTAAATACTAGGAAAAGATTTTTTTTTATAAAAAGTAAGAAACAGAAAGTTGACATAAATATATTAATATTGGTAAAGGTCAACATTAAGGCAGAAACATTAGAAATGAAGAGGGTCACTTCATAATAATAGTTTAATTCACCTAGACTAGATAAACATTTCTATTTTTAATGTCTAATAATGGCCTTGAATATTAAAAAAGAAAATATTAACAGATAAAATGATAATTAGAAAAAATCATAATTAGAATGGAAGCTCTTAATATTCGTCTCTAGTAAATCACAAAGGAATTGAGGAAAAACTGAATATTTGAACATGATAATGGAACAATTCCAGAATATAGCTGCATTGCAAGTACACAAAAAACCATTTACTAGAATTGTATACTGGGCTATAAAGCCTATTCTCAAAAAATTTCAAAGTGTTAAAATATACTGTTTATTTTCTGACCATACTGAATTGATGCTAGTAATCAGTAACAACAACAAAAAAAAAAAACTAGACAATTCCTAAATGCTTGAAAATTGCAGAAAATGAAAATACTACATATGAAAAGTAGTACATAAAACTCATAACTTTATATATATTTAGAAAGACTGAGAAATAGTGAGTTAAACATCCCATAAAATTTAAAAAAAAGAAGATAGAAAACCAACAGAAAAGTAATAATATGAAGTTACAAATAATATTATTGAAAATTAATGAAATTAAAAACAAATATATCTCAAGTCCGCAAAGCCAAAATAACTTATTTGAAAAACAAGGAAAAAAGCCAAATGCAAACTTGACAAACTTCTGCTGAGGCTGATGGACAAGGAAAAGAGTGAACATTCAAACATCCAGTACTGGGCTTGGAAAAGTCATCAGTATAGATTCTTTAGTCATTAAAAAGCTAATAAGGAAATTATAAACAACATTATAACTAAATTTGTTTCAAAGTGCATATATATTAAGCACATTCCTAGAAAATTATAACTTACCAAAACTGACAAAACAGATCTAGAAAACCAGAAATATTATTTACTAAAGACACTGGATCTGTAATTTAAAACCTTCTATGGAGACTATGTCTCCGATATATTTAACTAAACATTAAAGAAAAATAATAGAATGAAAATAATTTTATGCACTTTATGAAGCTTGAATGAAAATAAAATAGAAATGCGAAAAGTCAAAAAAAGACTAAAGCCCAACCTTAATCCCAATATAAACGTTCTAAACAAAATATTTGCAAAATCAGAATTTATAATATAAATATAATAATATAAAAGATGATAATACATGACAGCCAAATTCAGATCTATTTCAGGAATTTGAGATTAATTCAATACTGCATTTTCCTTCATAAACAGATTTTAAAAGTTGATGTGATTATCTCAATACATATAGAAATATTTAATGAAATCCAAATCTTAGCAAACTAGAATAGAAGAAACTTTTCTTAATCTGGTGCATGTCCATAAAAATAAAACCCTATAGGAAATAAAATTAATTAACATATTCATCACCTTACATACTTATCTTCTTGTGGTGACAACATTTAAAATCTATTTTGTTAGACATTTTTAAATATACAATATATTAGTATTAACTGTATGGCCTCTGATATGATTTGGCTCTGTGTCACCATCCAAATCTTATCTTTCTCATAATTCCCACGTGTTGTGGGAGATGACTGAATCATGGGTGTGAGTCTTTCCCATGCTGTTCTCATGATAGTGAATGGGTCTCATGAGATCTGATGCTTTTAAAAACGGGAGTTTTTTTACAAGCTCTCTCTTTGCCTGCTGCCATCCACATAAGACGTGACTTGCTCCTCCTTGGCTTCCACCATGATTTTGAGGTTTCTCCAGCCATGTGGAATTGTTAAGTCCAATTAAACCTCTTTCCTCTGTAAATTGTCCAGTCTCAGGGATGTCCTTATCAGCAGCATGAAAATGGATTAATACCATCCCCAATATGCAATATACTATTTTGAACTGCATGTTATTAACTGTACTATCATTAATGTATTCCTTGTAACTGAAAGTTTGTACCCTTTGACCAACAGCTCTCCCTTCCTCACCCTCAGTCCCTCATAACCGCCATTCTACTCTCTACTTTTATGAGTACAACTTTTTTAGATTCCACATATAAGTGAGACAGTACAGTATTTGTCTTTCTGTTTCTGGCTTATTTCACTTGCATCATGCCGTCAGTTTCATTCATGTTGTCAGAAATGACAAGGTTTTTTCTTTTTGAATGCCAAATAAGATTCCACTGAGTATACACATCAAATTTTCTTTATTCATCTATTCTTAGGTTGCATCTATATGTTGGTTATTACATAATGCTGTAATTGATATGGGAGTGCAGATAACTCTTTGATATACTGACTTCACTTTTTTTTTTTTTTTTGGATAATATACCCAGAGATGAGATTGCTGGATCATACAGTAGTTATATTTTTAATTTTTTAGGAACTTCTGTACCATTTTTCATAATGATGGTAGTAATTCATACTCCTGCCAAAAGTGCACAAGAGTTCCTTTTTTTCTACATCCTCACCAACAGTGATTATCTCTTGTCCTTTTAATAATGGCCATCATAACAGGTATAAGGTGATATCTCATAATTTTTATTTGTATTTGCCTGATGATTAGTGTTATTGAGCAGTTTTTTGTCATAAATCTATTGGCCATTTATATGCCTTCTTCTGAGAAATGTATATTCAGACTCTTTGCTCATTTATTTATCAGGTTATTTTCTTACTATTGAGTTGAGTTTCTGAAATATTTTAAATAATAGCCCCTTGCACACTGGAGAAAGGACTGGGTCTTCAATACATGGTATTGGGAAACTGGATATCCACATGAAAAGTATAAAATTGGATTTTTATCTCACCCCATATACAAAAATCAACTCAAAATGAATTATAAACTTAAATCTAAGACCTGAAAACTGTAAAACTTCTAGAAGAAAACATAGAAAGTAAGCTTCTTAACATAAGCGTTGGCAAAGAATTTATTAATGTTATCCCCAGAACAAGAAAACAAAAGCAAATAAATATAGACAAATGGGATTGCATCAGGCTTAAACGCTGCACGGCAAAGGATGCAACCAACAGAATGAAGAGACAACTATTGGATGGAAGACAGCATTTGCAAGCAAAACATAGTTTTTGAAGGGCTTAAATCCAGAATATATAAAGAGCTTCTACAAATTAATTAGAAAAACACAATTGAAAAACTGCAACAAACCACATAAGCAAATAAACCAAACAAGGAAGAGTAGAAGATGAAAATGGAAAGTCTCCAAGCCTTAGTTCGTTCCCTAAGATCCTTCTTTCCCCAGATCTTCCACTCATGCTTCTTGCAAGAAGAAGTAGAGTTTTTTAATTTTAATATATTGAAAGAAATAAAAATACAGTCTATTCTAAAGAGCAAAACAAAATGTTAATTTTAAGTGAAAATATTCATTGGAATATCATTACTTTCACAGGCCAGTTCTAGTACTTGCTGCTGTGCCAACTAGTCTGAAAATACAAGTGTTATCTCCCTATTATGCACTTATAAGAAATGAAAACTCCACACCTAATTCCTAGATTATAGAAACAATAAGTCCTTTGATTTTAGGCTGTGATGTAGCACAGTTTTTGTCAGTTACATTGAACATTTCAAAAGAGAAAGTGGAAATGTGTGATCAAAATGTGAACTCTGATCTTAAAAGTATTTGAGAACTTTTTTTTTATGTTGAAGCACATTTCATCTTCAAGCATAATATATTTTAAAAACTAAGGCTTTCATTGGAAAACTTAAGACCCAGTATATTTTCAAACAGCATCATGGCTCCTTAGATTCTCAAAAACAGCAAAACAACAACAACAAAAAATTCTTGGGTGACAATTATTATTAAATTGTAAAAAATACCTGACACTGAAGAATGATTTTAAAATTCACACATTTTACAAAATTTTAGCAAAAATGCTAAAGAGCAAAAATTCCAGTTCTTGCTTTGCACCATTATGGACAGATAAGAAAAACATAAAAATCTTAGTGGTAATAACTTTTCATAAAAACATCCAACCCATTATACTTATACATTGACAGGACTGACCAAATCTCTGACATCTGATACTTGATGGCTTTGCTATTGCGTTCTGTCATTTAAAAAGGCAAAAACTCCTTAGACTTTGAATATTTGAATGTTGAAACAACATCAATGGAGACATGAAATTCATTTTGTTATATCAGAATTCCAGATCTAGTGTTTATCAAGATGTTATGTAGTTTCTCAAAATATAGTATCTGTGGAAGATCAGGACAGCAAACTTACCTGCCAGATAACAACTGGAATTACGCCTTTTATAATCTTAAATCAGGTAATCTCAACATCTCTCCCGTTCTTAGTGTCATCGATAGAAAATGATTTAGCAAAGCAGCTCTGCTTTTCCCCCATATATAACTAACTTCTCCCACTTATCTGTTGCATTTTATGGGAGACCCATCGCATAACAAGCAGACTTCTCTACCTGTCCTAATTCTCCCTGAATTTTCCATTTTCTTTTCATTCCACATCCCTGGCTTTTCCTTTTTCGAAGTATGCTTTTCTGTTCAAGCTCTTCCTCCAGGAAATATGCTCTTCCCTCATCTCTTTTCTTTCTATACACTAAGACATTTCATTCACCCTATGATTCCAGTTAATATCTAAACTTTCATGACTCTCAAAAACAACCTCAGCCCAAGGAACTCCCATGAACATCAGAAGGTTCTATACAACTACCTAAATCCTATTATAAACATGTTCCTTTATCTTCTCCCATATTTCTGTCCCACCTCATCTGTAATTCCCACTTATTCAAGGGCACTATAATCTGCTATTCCCACTTACTAACAGCAAAATTCACCTTGGATGTTACTCTTATTTCTTCTTATTCCCTTATCATCAACTCCATTGAATTAATCACCAAGTTCCGTCGGTACCACTCCTGAAATCTGTCAAATCTGCCCATTTCTCTTACTGGCCTCTACCCTTTTCTAGACTCATGTGGACTACTAAAAGCTCCCCCTGTCTATGTTTATGCCTTCCTCTAATCCATTCTCTACGATAATCTAAAGCAACCTCTCTAAAACCCAAGGAAGATCACATCTAGCCTTCAATAACTGTCTGCAATTCCCATAATCAAATTCAAGTATCATTGCATCATTTGTCAGCTGTGTTTCTCACCACTTTCACTACCTGAGCCTCTTCTTAGGATTCTGTCCAAGCAAACTTCTTTTAGTGATTTAAGCATATTATCCTTATTACTGGTTTTTGTACATGCTGTTAATTTTATCAGAAACTTTAACTCACATCCTCTATCCTTTTAGCGTAACCCCCACCTTTCTGTTCTTGATTTGGTTCTCCCTCACTGGTAGGCATTTCCTAACCATTAAGCCTGGGTTAAGCAACTTTCATACATGTTCTCATAGCACCTTGTAATCTCCCTACATTGCATTTACCATGGAGTAACATAATTTGCAGTAACCTCATCTGCCTTTTCACTTCTAGATGTCCAATGCTTCCCACAGATTCAGATGCTTGTGATATTTAATTAGCAGATTCATGGGGTCAAAACTTATGCAAGAATTATCTGTGTAATAAAGAGTGATGTGAAATCACCTTTTTTTTTTTTGAAACACTTCTTAAAAATATGATTCTCTATTAAAATCTCTCTTACCTTCAATAAAGAAGCATTGATTCAATTTTCCCCCCGTTTTTTTTTTCTTTTTTTTTTTTTTATTGGAGGTGTTGAATACAGGATAGGCATACAGATGTTAACAAATTCTAAGAATGGCTAACAGCAATATTGTGAAATTCTGTGTGCTTCTATTAACATTAATTGGAAACATTGCTCTGCTGGATAAGCTATTATCTACCCCAGCCCTCATTGTCTCATTTTGAATGCTTATCTTTATCCAATGGCTAGAGCCAAAATCTTCTCTATTGTTGTCTCCTTTAGAGGGTGATTTATATGATAGCTCAGTTGCAACCACAATTTCTTCCCAAATTATCTTATTTCTTTCATTATTTTGTTTCTGTTATCTTGAGAATCCAAAAGACAAGTAAAATGATGAGGCGCCAAAGTCACTGTAACTTTTAGAATCATAGGGTGACATCATTAAATCCTTTGAAGATTATTTTGAGAGTGTGTCCCTATCTTTCTGATTCACTCCAAATGATGCTTGATTGATGAAGTTTGGTAGTGAAAATCTGTCAATGACGTCTCATGTAAATATTTAGGATATGTCACTTGAAACTTTCCAAAAGCCTCAAAGTTTATTTTCCAAGTTATTTTCTACCATCACTATCACTGTATAAAATGAATCACAATTTGTTTTAGGACTCAATGACAATTGCATAAAACTCATATATTCAGAGCATACCAGGTCAGTTGGTTTCGGTTAAAAAGAGGTAAAACATTTAATGATTAAGAAAGTCAAATATATAATACTCTAAGAATTTCAATAAGTTTAATAAAGTGTTTGAAATTAGATACTTTTCAGTGCATATGAGGAATCAGCAATTTACTTAGGTCTATACTTTTATTCTTCCTTAATAGTTTCTATTCTGAAAGTTCATTTTTGCCTTCTATATTATTCTTTCTTTATTCAATACATTAAGAGCATATTCTCCACTTCCAGTCTCTGAACCCATTAATGTTTTCAGAAATGTTTTTGGCCTTTCCTGAAACTCAATAATGCATTAGCATTATCTTTTATCCACATAAGTATTTCCTAAATGTAATTTTTAGTATATTGCCTTATGCCAATGACCACACAGTTTAATTGTCCTGCTTCACAGCTTAATTGGACTACTTCAATTTGGGAATTGAAATAATGGGTGGAAATTCCATAGTTCTCATCCTTGAAAACCAATGTGAAACTCATATACTAATATTATAAAATGAAAACATAACAGGCTGTATTTTAAAAATCACTGAAAAGTTGATCTGTTTAGCTTATCAGATTTCATCCTGAGATTTTTATTGCCTATATTCAATATTGAATCTCTAGCCCATCAAACTAGATATTATAAATCTAATTAAACATTGTAAATTAGTTTGGATCTGACAATAATCAAATTTCCCAAAGCTATCTACATATCAAAATCATTTGGGACACAATATATTTTCCTGGTTTTAAATCCAAAACATTTTGAGTTAATGCATTGGAGAAATGTTCAGTAATTCATATTTTGAAAATGCTTTCATAAAAATATATATTGCTGTTTTTGTTTTAGTAACTTTTATATAAACAGTATTAAACTGTGAAAATTACTAAATCTAAGTCTTTAATACACACACAATCAAAATATAAATGAATGTATATGCAGGACATTTACAAACATCATAATGATTACCTTTGGGGAGATAGGGAAAATGACAAGATTGGGATAGTAGATTTATTAATAGTAATTGTAATATTGTCTTGCTTTTAAAAGAAAAAATTAAAACATGGCAAAATGTTAACATTTGTCCAAATATGGCATACATATTTCTTTCTGGGCATACATTATTTTCTTTCTTTTACATATGAACAATACTTCATGTTTAAAAAAAAAATCTGTCTTCTGGTAATTCAGATCACTATTCAGGTTTGAGAAATATTTTAATAACTACTGGGTAATGTAATTTATCATATAAACTGGGACATTGTTGAGAATTAAAGAGAGTGTTATTAATAATTTGCCAGCATAAGAGGCAAATAGAATGTATGGTCACCCTAGGATCAAACTATTTTAAGTTCTATTTAATGCATGAATTTCTTAACAAGAAAATTTATCTTCTACCACTTCCCCTAATCTTCTTATTTATAAATTATCACAGATAGAGGTTATTGATCTAATTTGCCCAATTTATTATCCATTTTTTTATGGAAGGAACTTTAGTATATATACAATTTTCATGAGGCATATAATAAATAATGGAAATATAGAAAAATTTTGAAACTAAGATCTCTCCCTAAGATGAAATAAAATGTAGTTAGTGAATTAACAACATTTATCAAACACACAATATTTCAAAGGATGGGGTGATGTTAGGTTACAAACAAAATAAAATACAGTCTTTGACCCCACGAAATATTTAGTTTTAATCCTTCAGGTAAAATACGTAAGACCAAGAAATGGAGATTCTAAAACTGCATAAGAATAGAACAAAAAGTAATTACTATTTAAAGACCAAATATTAATGGATAGTAAAGTTAAACTTAGTGACTAATGTGGTCATCACCAGTTGCCAAGTCCAAGAGCTCAGTTTTGGTAAGTCTTTGTTATCTCCACAGGTTCTGCCTGGACTCTTGCTTCTCCAGTTTATGGATTATCTCACCAGTCCATAGGAACGATCTCTGTTTTGCACAATTTTATGCAAGAAACAAGGTTTGATCTGCTTCAACTGGAAGGTTTTATATAGCTAATGTGAAAAAGATCCCCAAACATACTTAATGAAGAAAAGTAATGTGTTGGCTCAAGGAAGTGAATAATCCAGAGATAGCTGAATCTAAGGCTCAGATGATATGATCAGGGCCCACTTTACTATCTTTTGTGCTTAGTTCTTTTTTTGTCCTGGCTTCACTCTCAAGCCATCTTCCCTCCTAGCCACTACATTACTTCCAGCAAGCCACAGGCTATTATCCTGGTGATTGACATCTAAAGAAAAAGTAATAGACTGTTTCCCAGGCCTTTCAAAGAAAAATCTTAGAATTGAAATTAAAATTTTATCTATCACTTCTCAGCCTTTTGGCTAAGATCAAGTGTAAAATTTTACTGTGACTAGCCTGACTCGAGTCAAGTGCATTGCTCAGAGTCAGCTATGGCTAAGAATAGAATGTGTAGGTCTATAGATTGGTTTACTATAAATTCTATATTCCATCGAATCATGTCATACAAAGTGGACAGGCTGTTAGTACAAGTAGGTGTTTCTCAAAAGCCACAGTTCTATGAAAGGAGAATGACTACTAGAAGGGTAAAATGGGAAAAAAGAAAATAGAAAGAGGAAGAAAGGGAGAGAAGAAGGAAAGCAAAAGGAAAAGGAAGAGTGGGGAGGGAGGAAAGACAAAACAGTAGTCCACTGAGACAGTGAATAAGAACCAGTTTTCAAAAGTAAACAAGAAAATACCAAGTCTTTCTCTACAATGCTTGATAATTTTCAGTTGCAAATTCTGCCATTACGACAATTTCAATATACCAATGAGAAGTCTCTATATAAAGACTGGAGAAGAGACGTGCAGTAGTATAGCACTGCATATATGTCTTTGCTTTTCAGATTATTGATATCTATTGTGTCTGAGTATATTCATACTCAGATTACTTAGATATAAATGTGTATACATACTCAGATACAATAGGCATCAATAACCTCAAAATAAATGATAATGGTACATTGTAGTAAAATAATTAGGTAGTGATAAGATTTCAATATGTATTAACCATTATTAATACATTTATTTGTAAGTTTATATGTTAATTTTTATATGTAAGTTTACATGTTAATTTTAATGATAGTTATGTTTAGCAACTACCTCACAAAATTCCTGAAATTATAGAAATTGTATCTTCCATGGTGGTACAGCTTGGCTCTAGCACATGACTGATAAAACGTCTTTCTCAATGTCTTTAAAAAAATGTCACACACAGCAAACTATGCTTAGGCGGTCAACTTTACTAAAGCTTTTGTGAAGCAAAAGAAATGTTTTATTAAAAACAAAAACAAGTCAATCATTATAAATCGCTGTACTTAGACATTCTTCATCCCTTATACTACTGCAGGTTTCAGAATTTTTTAGCACCCATTTCACCTCAGGAAGCACCTTCTAATGTTCTCAGAGATTCTCTTTTCTGGTTATATCTCCAAAAATATGCTTCCACCATCTCTATCCATTGTACTCTTAACAATTCTTCTCATCTTTTTATTTAAAAAAAAAAAATTTAACTCCTATAACCAAACACAACTGCAAGCCTGTAATTATATTTGCAAGCCAAATGTGGTGGAGTTTATAAACCTGTAGACTCTGGGTCACCTGCTTAAACAATCAGGATTTAACACTGATTATTCAATCCTGCTACAGCAGATCTAATTAGATTATTTGGGGAAAGGGTCTAGATGACACCCTGTTTACTTAAAACTTCAGGTGTTTCTAATGAATATGAAAGCGTGACACCGTTAATATTAGGCTCAACCAGTTATCCGTTTCAGAGAATCCCTCCCCATGAGTGTATATAGTTTTTAAATGTGTAATGTGTGCTGTAATGCATTCTTCCCGGGGTCTAAATGATCACCTGAGTAGCCTATGTGTCCTTAAAGACTCAGTCTACAAGATTACTCCTAGAAGCTGTTCTTGACCCTCACCTAACCTCAAGACTTTCCTTGCCAAATTTTTTCTTCTCTCCATTTTAATTCAACTGTATCTTCCTTTCTTAAGTGTTAACCACTCAACTATCACCTAAATACTTTATTAATTGTGTTTCTATTTCTTACTACACTAAAATCTTTTTGAAACTCAAGATGGCCTCTTATGCATCTGTGAATCCTGTGTTTAGCATAATGCTTGAAAAATAATTATCTATTTCACAATCCTCATTTAATGACAAACCAAATGAAGAGAGAGTGAGGAGAGGAATGAAAGGGAAAAGTAGGAAAAACTGGGGAAATAAAATAGTAAAATAAAAATATTTGTCTTAAATTTTCATCTGGGTTTGAATTATTGTTTCACTGAATAACATATTACTTTGCTGTCAGAAAATTTGGATCTCTAAAAGCAAAAGACTCATAACTTTTATTAAACTTGAGATTTCTATGATTCAGTTGTCCATCTAAATTTCAGGCTTTAGCATTGCTTGTAACTTATAAATTTAACAATGTCTACTCAACAAAGTCACTTTTCACTTTTAAATAATATCACCGAAACTATTTTGTGTGGAAAATGCACAACGATTACAAATCAGTTGCAATAAAGTGCTAGGAGATGGAAATAAAGAATTGAATCCAGGCTGGCTGAGATTATACATAGCCTACAAGGGTCAAATAATAGAACCCTGCTCCTGCTCTTCTGTAGAGATATACATTATTTCTTTAAAATAAAAAATAATGCTATTTCCCTAGTTTTAAAAAGCCTACCTCTTGTCAGTGTGTGTTGGAGTTCTTAGGTGTTGTCTCCAAGTATTTTTAGAAACTGATGAGTTCCATACTAAAATGATATCCATTACATGTGTGAGTTCTCTTAGACAATTTTAATCCCCATGTTTACATTTATACTTACAACTGAATTGCCTACAAGTAATTCTACTTTAGATGGCACAGGCAAATTAATGTGAGACACAGTCCAACTTAATATGTAAATACTATATGTTACACCAAACCCAAGTGAAGGCCAAATGATATAAGAAAGTGCTACATAAACAAATGTTTCCTACTTATTCAAATAGAAAACTATGGTAGAAAAGGTGAAGCCATCAAGGGCAACCAGTAGTTGAGTCATGTCAAAATCAAAGGAATTGCAATATAGCAATCAAAATCAGAGTTACATGAGAATTGCAATTTAGTTTCGATAAATAATTTTATCTGTCATATTAAATTCATATTGATTAGAATTTTATTGGTTTTGCATATATGCTTATATTATATGTGTAAATTCTATTTTAGTTTTAATGTAAGGGTGAAAAGCACACAGAGTTTATCCCTTTCTTATGTTAAATACATAACAGTA
The DNA here is from genome assembly GCA_004027715.1 of Plecturocebus donacophilus. NCBI lineage: Eukaryota > Metazoa > Chordata > Mammalia > Primates > Pitheciidae > Plecturocebus > Plecturocebus donacophilus. Next base: position 44,863 of record PVKP010001258.1, read on the forward strand.
TAATAAAACTATGCAATAAGACTGAATCATAAGAATACATTTTTCTTAACAAAGAAATACTGCATGAGGACAGAGTATAATGTTGGCATATCACCTTCTTTATTCAGAAGGACAAATGCCAAACTTGATTATGTTACATGTGATTTTGAGGAGGACTTATCGACCACAAAGTACTCTCCTTTAACTCTCTGTCATTTATCTGCTTAGCTTTATTTGCCACATTGCATTATAAGTATTTCTTTATAGGAAGCACTCAGTGGTTAAGAGAGTGACCACTGTAAGACTGTCTAGGTTCAAATCTTATTTGTGCCACTCATTAACTGTGACAGAGATTTGTCAGAAGTTTACCAATTCATTTCGTCTTGAAAGCACATAGAAGAACTACATTTCTCAGATTTCTTTATGCTAAGTTGAAACCACGTGACTGATTTAGTAGATGGATATGAGAAAAGCAGTGTTCATCATTTCCAGGGATGTTCAGAATTCCCATGTTCAATTTCCTTACCATCCCTAACCTTCCAGGATGACCTTGAAAGCTATGTATTTCCAATGTCGTAGTTAAAGTTTTGTAGCTATAATGTGGAAGCAACCTTGATCTGAATGAATTCTTGAAGGAAGAATTCCCAAACCATGTAAGACTACAACTTGAGCAAGAAAAGACACCATAGACCTTATTCTATGTTCTTATGATTTCTTTGATGTAGACACATGACTTCACCTCTCCTGGTTAATAAAATAAATACAAAAACTTGGACAAGTTAGTATCAGTGTTCAGTGCCAAAGTTTCCTTCCTCATCTGTGAAACTGGAGTAAAGTATCTTTCTCACAGATATATATATGTTTTATGAGAGTGAGAAACTAATGAGTTAATTCAGGCAGACCTCCAAGAACAATATTGATACTTAGTAAGCATTATTATGAGTCTTCTTCCTGCCCTCTCTTCTACTGTAGTTCACTGAAGCTGATGTCTTTGTCTGATTCACTTTTTTTTTTTTGAGACATAGTCTGGCTTTGCCACCCAGGCTGGAGTGCAGTGGCGCAATCTTGGCTCCCTGCAATCTCTGCCTCCTGAGTTCAAGCAATTCTCCTCCCTCTGTCTCCTGAGTAGCTGGGATTACAGGCACCTGCCACCATACCCAGCTAATTTTTGTATTTTCAGTAGAAACAGGGTTTCACCATGTTGGCCAGGCTGGTCCTGAACTCCTGACCTCACATGATCTGCCCGCCTCAGCCTCCCAAAGGGCTGGGATTGCAGATGTGAGCCACCCCACCCGGCCGCATTCGCTTGTATTTCCAAAATTTTTTATAGGTTTGTAACACCTATGAAAAATAGGTGTTGAATAGTGTTTATAGGTGTTGAATAAATGTTAATTTTATTAGTGAATCTAATACCTTCACACAACTGAAAATCCTACCAAGTTCATCTCTGGGCTATGTTCAATTTGCATTGATAATCTGGCTTCATAATAATTATTAAGAATTCACTGTAGGAGACATACCTGTAGCATTTTTTGTAGTCTCTCCTCCTTTCTCCTCCTTTTTCTTGTTAGTCCTTTTTCTCCATTGCTCTCTTCTCTTGAGCATTTGAAAAACTGATCTGCATTTGGCAAAAGTCAATAGAGATGACTAAATTTAAATTAAACACCTTAATTTAATGCACATTTGTGTAGAATATGTCTCCCTGTGTCAACTATAGTTCCATTCTCAAATTATAACATAAAAAAATACAAAATTTAAATTTCATATATTCATAAGCTAAATAATTCTAATGAATCCCATTATTAATCAGTTAGTGTAGACAAAGATGTGCCTATGAGAATTAACCTTTTCTTTGCCTCATCCTCACAGGCTATTGCAGGCTTAAGAATGAGATTCATCCAGGACATTATTATGCATAGATGAGTCCTCCTGTCAGCTATTGTGGGAACTACTCTTTGGCTTATTTACATATTAGCACTTATACCAGGTGCTTAGGGACAAAATTCACAGTTACTCTATTAGCATCTCTAGCAAATAACTTGATCAAGGAAAACACAAAATTGTTGGATAAATACATTAATTCATGTGTCTGTGGATTTCAAATATGCATACTACCATTTCTGTTTCCAAGGCAATTTGAATTGAGAATACTAGATGAATGATCTGAGTTGTAAGGTGAAGGAGATATTCAAATTAACAGGATTGCAAGATTTTGCTCTGGTGCTCAGCAAAGAATCACAAATACTGCAGCATGTTGTACAGGAAGGAATTGCCCAAGCAGGGAAGGGATAGAAAAATCAAAACTGCAGGCTCTTAAACTGCTGAATATACCAATAAATGGACAAGCTTACTCAGCTACATTCAAACATCTAGAAAGAGTACAGTTCTTGGAAGTATCTTTTAATAATCAACTCTATGTGCCTTGATAATAGAGGCAAGTGGACTGATGAATAAAAAGACTGAATAATTTCAACTTGTGATTATAATAGATGACCATAAAAGTACACAGCAAATATAACTCCCTATTCTGCCATAAATCTTATAAAGATAAACTAATATAAAAAAGTTAACAAAATAGAGAGGAAGAGTTGCTAAATTGTCAGATTATATTCAATTTTAAATGATCTCTTTATCTCTTCTTAAAATACACTTTCAAACCAAGTAGATTTTATTGTATTTATTTTAGAGCAATTTAAAGTTCACAGAAAAATTGATTGAAAGGTACTGATATTTCCTATATACCACCTGCCCCCACCGATGCATACCCTCCCCCATTAGCAGTATCTCCCACCAAAGTAATACACGTTACAACTGATGAATCTATATTGACACACAATTATCACCCAAAGCCTATAGTTTACATTCATTGTCGATTTGTACATTCTATGTGTTTGAATGAATATATAATAACATGTATTCATCAGAGTAGTATCACACAGTATTTATGCTACCCTAAAAATCCTCTGGACTCTGCCTATTTATCTCCTATCACTACCCCCAACCCCTGGCAACAAAGGATCTTTTTACTGGCTCCACAGTTTGGCCTTTTCTAGAAAGTCATATGTAACTTGAATCATATTGTACAAAAGCCCTTTCAGATTTGCTTCTTTTGCTTAATAATATGCATTTAAGTTCCCTCCATGTCTTCTCATTGCTTGATAGCTCATTTCTTTTTTGTTCTGAACAATACCCTACTGTCTAGATGTATCACCATTTATCTATACACCTACTAAAGGACATATTGGCTGCTCACAAGTTTTGGCAATTATGAGTACAGCTGCCGTAAATGTTCCTATGCAGGTTTCTGTGTGGCCATAAAATTTCAAGTTCTTTGTGTAGATATCAAGGATCACAATTACTGGAAAGTATGATAACAATATGTTGAGTTTTGTAAGAAACTATCAAACTGATCCAAAGTGGCTATACCATTTTTCATTTCCACAGGCTATGAATGAGAGTTCCTTTGGGTCTGCATGTTCTCCTACATTTAGCATCACAGTGTCCTGGATTATGATCATTCTAACAGAGGTATAGTGGTATCTCATTTTTGTCTTAATTTACATTTACCTGATGACAAATTTTATGAATACCTTTTCATACGCTTATTTGTCCTCTGTATATCTTTTTTGGTGAGGTGTCTGCCAAAATCTTTGACTTAAGTTTTGAACTGATTGCTTGTTTAGTTGTTGTTAAGTTTTAAGAATTATTTGTATATTTTGGATAATATTATTTTGTCAGATATGTCTGCAAATATTTTCTTTCAGTCTGTGGCATATCTTTACATTCTCTTGACAATATATTTTGCAAGACAGAAATTTGCAATTTCAATGAACTCCAGCTTATCTTTTCCTTATGGCATAAACTGTGCCTTTGGTGTTATAAATACAAAGTCATCACTATACACAATGCTATATGGATTTTCTACTATGTTATCTTCGAAGCGTTTTATAGTTTTACATTTTACGTTTAGATGTCTGCTGCATCATGAGTTAACTTTATGAAAGGTGTAAGGTCTCCATCTCGGTTATTTTACGCATGTTGACGGCCACTTGTTTCAGCACCTTTAGCGAAAAGGCTGTTGTTGTTCCACTGTATTGCCTTTGCTCTTTCATCAAAGATCAGTTGACTATATTTATGTGGGTCTATTTCTGAGCTCTCTCTTCTGTTCACTAATGTACTTATCTATTCTTCTGTCAGTATAACACAATCTTGATTATTGAGCTTTGTACTAAGTCTTGAAACTAGGTAGTGTTAGTCCTCCAGTTTTGTTCTTCTGCTTCAATTCTGTGTTGGCTATTCTAGGTCTTTTGCCTCTTCATATAGTGACTCATTAGAATCAGTCTGCTGATATCCAAAAAATATGTTTCTGGGATTTTGATTGGGATTACATTGAATCTGCACATCAAATTGATTTCTTAATATTGTCTTTCTACCCACAAAAATGGAATTTATCTCTACTTATTTAGTTCTTCTTTGATTTTTTAAATCAGTGTTATAGTTTTTGTGTATCTATTTTTCTAGCTGTCTCTTCAACTTTGGGGAAGTGGTTTGCCCTGTTATCTCATTTCTCTTCCGGATCTAAGAAGAGTTGCTGATTTTTCAGTTTATTCAGATTTTTACTTGTTAAGACAAAGTAGAGACTTCCAAGCTCCTTACATGCCAGACCAGAAGATGGATTTTATTCTAATTTTAAGTATCCTTATACAGTAACTTTAAAGTTCATTTTAAAAAAAAGTTTTCAAAGACACAAATAAAATTACTTCTATTTTATGTTTGGGAACACTCCACTAATATGAATCTATTTACTATAATACATTTATCAAAGAATTATTTGGATTATCCAAGACAATCTGTTCATTTTCTTTTCTTGCTGGCAACAAATGTATTAGGAATCTCTAAAGAGACAGACCTAATAGGTTAGATGTATATATGAAGGAGAGTTTATTAAGGAGTATTGACTCACACAATCACAAAGTGAAGTTCCACAGTGACACTGCAAGCTGAAGAGCAAGGAAGCCAGTCTAAGTCCCAAAACCTCAAAAGTAGGGAAGCCCACAGTGCAGCCTTCAGTCTATGAACAAAGGACCGAAAACCTCTGGTAAACCACTGGTTTAAGTCCAATAATCCAAAAGCTGAAGAACTTGGAGTCTGTTGTTCGAACACAGGAAGCATCCAGTACAAAAGAAAGATGAAAGCCGGAACACTCAGCCAGTCTCTCATTCCACTTTCTCCTGCCTGCTTTATTCTAGCCACCCTGGCAGCTGATTCCATCTCTCCCAGTCCACCGACTCAAATGTTAATCTCCTTTGGCAACACCCTTACAGACACACTCAGAAACAGTACTTTGCATCCTTCAATCCAATCAAGTTGACACATTAACCATCACAACAAGGCTCTAGGTAGGAGTAGTGTAAAAGATAATTAGATGAATAGATAGATTTCAATCTTATAAACTTAGTCTGATTGAATAATAGTATCAGGTTACCGTGGATAACTCAGTTACATTTTTTTTTCTTTACCAAATGTTTGATCTTAGGGATTTTGTTTCCTTCTTTTACCATATGGAATATATAGTATATATTAAAAGTAGAAGCTTAAGTAGCTTCATGTGTTGGAAGCATATACACCAAATCCACATGAATGAGATTTTTACCATCCTCTGGCTCTTCTGATTTCCATGATAATACCTCTTGTCACCTGGGTGTGACATTGGCATCAAATACTGAAGTCTAAGGTTGGCTAACAAGTGGGATAAACCTTAGCTGGATCAGGACAAGTGGTTCCCTAACCTCCCAACACACCATGTCTACCTGCTTTTACCTTCCCTCAACTCTAGCCAAATACTTACTCAGTTCTTACTCACATAGACAACTGAAGTTCTGGCTCTGATTTTCATTTTTTTTCCCAACCAAAATTGATTTTCCTTACAAATCTGAACAGCAGATTAATCTTCACCTCTCTATGGCTCCCTTTGGCTACCTACTATCTCAGCCTCTGCAACTGCCTCATCCTTTCTTGGAGGAGAGAGGAATTTCTGAGTCGGTTCACACCACATGGAATCCAAAGGATGTTTAGGGGCACTATATCTGTCCTCTGTCTTACTGACGCATAAGTGCCCCAGAATCTGCCAAGAGACTCTGAGAGCTGGTCTTTTGACAGATCTTCAAATGCAAAGTACAAATTTGTCCAGAGGGGAAGCATTATGACAAAAATGTCTCAATGGATGTTTCCTTCTTTCTGCCCAATTCTTCTTTCCACAATTTTAGGAGGGGGCAAACAGCACAGGTCCATTTCTCCATCTTTCTTCTGGCTGAGGTTTCTTCTAATACTTGTTCTTTCTTCTGATGGTGACATATACCTATATTACTGTGGGGCATTATGGCTCATTGTAGGTGAAATTACTTTCAACTCACTTTCAAAGAAAAGAAAACAAAATGCACTTTTAAAAAACTATTCTCAAAACCTTAAACTTCTCTTATCTTACCACTCATGAATCAAGTTTTTAAGACTTTATATTTGGTCCTGTTGTTATCTCTCTGTCTTTCTCTCTCTGCCTCTTTTCTTCTTTCTCACTTCTCTCAAATATCAGACTACATAGCCAAGCCCATTCTTAAATATTCAGGCAGAGGTAGATATTTTCAAAATAATAACAATAAAATATTTTCTTTCACCAAATAACCTAATTCTCACCACCATGGGAAACTGAAATCTGTTAAAAGTAAATGGAATGCAATGCAGTTGAGATATATTACATGTAAACGTGATATCCTATAGGAATGAAACACTTTTACATACATTATCTCATTTGGTACTCATGCAAAATCTCCCTGTAGGTTGATGCTTTTCTTTCTTCTGTTTTTATATATGGTGAAATTATAACAAATCTTGCATAAGTTATAAAAATAATAAGATGATAGTGAGCACCATACCATATTTTATGAAGTTTTCTGTGACATTACTTGAGTAATCTCTAGAGACATTAATAAATATACAATAATTTATGAGATTAACATTTAGCTAATGACACAAACAAGTCAGAACTCTTATTATAGATGCTTGCTAGACACACTAGTATCTCATTCTTCCAGTTGCACAGTAGACTACTACAGCTTTGGAAGTTTGCAGACATGGGAAGGAGAGATTAACGTTAAATAATTTCCATCAAGATATCTAGAGGAGATATAATTTTTCTATGAAGAATCATTTCCCTCCTTTTCTAGAATGCTTTGTTAAGATAATAAAGCATTTTTAATACAAAGATTGAAAACATGAGATTCATTGTTCCCCTCCTCCCTTCTCTAACACCACCACTCCCCTGAGGTAACGTTTCACTTTTGGAACATTTCACTTTTTGGAAAGTAAGAAGTAGGAATAAGATATCCCTTGAGAATGTGAAGATAATCAATGTGCAAAAACCACAAGTATTCCTATACACTAATAACAGAAAAATAGAGAGCCAAATCATGAGCAAACTCCCATTCACAATTACTACAAAGAGAATAAAATACCTAGGAATACAACTAACAAATAATGTGAAGGATCTCTTCAAGGAGAACTACAAACCACTGCACAAGGAAATAAGAAAGGACACAAACAGATGGAAAAACATTCCATGCTCATGGTTAGGAAGAATCAATATTATGAAAATGGCCATACTGCTCAAAGTAATTTATAGATTTGATGCTATCCCCGTCAAGCTACCATTGACCTTCTCCACAGAACTGAAAGAAAACACCTTAAATTTCATATGGAACCAAAAAAGAGCCTACACAGCCAAGACAATCCTAAGAAGAAAAACAAAGCTGGAAGCATCATGCTACCTGACTTCAAACTATATTACAAGGCTACTGTAATCAAAACAGCATGGTACTGGTACCAAAACAGAGATATAGACCAATGGAACAGAACAGAGGCCTCAGAAGCAACACTACATACCTGCAAACAGCTGATCTTTGACAAACCTGACAAAAACAAACAAAGGGGAAATGATTCCATATTTAATAGTATTGGGAAAACAGGCTTGCCATATGCAGAAAGCTGAAACTGGATCCCTTCCTTACACCTTATACAAAAATTAATACCAGATCGATTAAATATTTAAACATAAGACCTAACACTGTAAAAAGCCTAGAAGAAAACCTAGGCAATAACATTCAGGACATAGGCATAGACAAGGACTTCATGACTAAAACACCAAAAGTAATGACAACAAAAGCCAAAATAGACAAATAGGATCTAATTAAACTTAAGAGTTTCTGCAAAGCAAAAGAAACTATAATTAGAGTGAACCAGCAACCAACAGAATGAGAAATAAATTTTGCAAGCTACCCATCTGACAAAAGACTAATATCCAGAATCTACAAAGAACTTAAACAAATTTACAAGAAAAAAACAATCCCATCAAAAAGTGGGTGAAGGATATGAACAGATACTTTTCAAAAGAAGACATTTATGCAGTCAAGAAAAGTATGAAGAAAAGTTCATCATCACTGGTCATTAAAGAAATGCACATCAAAACCACATTGAGATAGCATCTCACAACAGTTAGAATGGCGATCATTTAAAAATCTTGAGACAACAGATTGCAGAGGATGTGGAGAAATAGAAATGCTTTTACACTGTTGGTGGGAGTGTAAATTAGTTCAACCATTGTGAAAGACAGTGTGGCAATTCCACAAGGACCTAGAACTGGAAATACCATTTGATCCAGCAATCCATTCTGGGTATATACTCAAAGGATTATAAATCATTCTATTATAAAGACACATGCACATGTATGTTCACTGTGGCACTGTTTACAATGTCAAAGACTTGTATCCAACCCAAATGCCCATCAAAGATAGACTGGATAAAGAAAATGTGGCATATATACACCATGGAGTACTATGTAGTCATAAGAAAGGATGAGTTCATGTCCTTTGTAGGGACATGGATGAATCTGGAAACCATCATTCTCAGCAAACTGACACAAGAACACAAAACCAACGCGTGTTCTCACTCATAAGTGGGTGTTGAACAATGAGAACACATGGACACAGGGAGGGGAACATCACACACTAGGGCCTGTTACAGGGGGATAGAGGAGGGATAGCAGGAGTAGGGGAATTGGGGAGGGATAACATTAGGAGAAATACCTAATGTAGATGATACAAGGATGGATGCAGCAAACCACCATGGCAAGTGTATACCTAAGTAACAATCCTGCACAGTCTGCAAATATACCCCAGAACTTAAAGTATAATAATAATAGTAGCAGAAAAAGAATGTGAAGGATGCTAAGGCCCCATGTAGCACCAATATCTGTGATTCTACAATACTCTTAATCATGTTCAGCAAGATTCTAGAGTGTATTTAGAACCATCAAAACAACAGATTAATCTACATGCAATTTGAAACTGATTTCTTTCACCTGATTTCAGAAATTATTTATTAATAGACATTGTATATGAAAACTCTTAATTAATCAAAATTTTCCATGAACTGGAGTTCTTACTGGCCAACCATTTTGGATAAACGTAAGTCAACCTTGTTTTAAAAGATTTAAATATTTGAAATTGTGAAAAAAATATGTTTAATTTTTAAATATTTTATCAATATGTCCAGCATATCCTACATATGACCAATTGAACTAAGTAGTAAAAATTGAACAATCCTCCAAATAAAAACACATACATTTTAAGCTACCATGGCATCAAAACCAAACAAACTAGTAAATCTCACGTACATAGTCCATTTCTCTAAACCACAATCATGTTATATTTTTAAAAAGAGAATAAATTCAACTATATGATACTTTAATGTTTAAAGAAATGCTTTTGTCTCACTTCTTCATTCAGTAAAATTATTGAGCACATGCTATATCCTAAGATATTTATTATTAAGTAAAACAAATTTATTCACTACTGTCATGTAGTTTATAGTCTAATGCAAGGCACAGACCAAAATAGGAAAAAAAAAAAAAAACAACAAGTAAATAATCTCATTTAATAATAAATTATATGAAGAAAATAAAGCTAGTTGATAAAATAGAGAATGGTACAGCAGTCACCAGGGAGGTCAGGGATAAAGTGTCTAAGTTAAATTATGAAGTCAGCGCAGGCCTCATTATGGAGGGAAGATTTGTGCAAAGAAAACCAGAAAATTTCAGGCTGGAGAAACAACATTCTCAGGTAGAAATAAGCCTAACATGTTTTAAGAATTTTTTTAAAAGGCAATGTGATTGAAGAACCACAGTTGGGGTTGGGGGTGGAGGTGAGTTAGAATAAATGTGGTCAGCAAACTGGGCAACAGCCAGAACATGCAGACCCTATACGCTATGGTCAAGGAGGTTAAATTTTATTATAAAAGCACTAAAAAGCAATTGGAAATTTTTAGGCAGGGAATTCTCATAATCTAAGTCAAGTTTTTTTTTTTAAATAGCTGCTGCGCCAGGTGCAGTGGCTCACGCCTATAATCCCAGCACTTTAGGAGGCTGAGGTGAGCTGATCACTTGAGGCCAGGAGTTTGAGACAGCCTGACCAACATGGAGAAACCCTATCTCTACTAAAAATACAAAATTAGCCAGGCATGGTGGTACATGCCTTTAATCCCGGCTACTCAGGTAGCTAAGGCAGGAGAATCCCTTGAACCCAGGAGGCAGAGGTTGTGATGAGCCCAGGTTGCACCATTGCATTCCAGCCTGGGCAACAAGAGCGAAACTCTGTCTCAAAAAACAACAACAACAACAACAACAAAAAAAAAAAAAAACAGCTGCTGTCTGGAGAATGAATTAAAAGGGAGACAAATTCTGTCATAAATTCTAAAGGAATAATTGAGATAACAGAATTGCCTATAACTGGTATGTTGAAATATCTGATTCATGAGATGAGATCAATACACAAGTGTATTTCTAAATCTAAATGATGCCTTAAAACTTATTCGTTGGGGGCAATCTTCTGCCCTTGGATACAAATTTAGTCAGATTCCATAATCTCTGCTCCTTCTTCATCAACATATATTTCTCTAGTTGCAAATACAATTCACCTATTACCAAAGTGCTTTAATCTTCATTCAAAATTAGAACTTTTTGGGATAAGAAAAAGTTGTGTGGATCATGGCGGACAGAAGGAGGACTAAATTGAAGCTCCTACTCAGATGGACAGAGCAGCATGTGGAGGCTTATATCATGAATTATAGCTCCAGATCGACTGCAAGAATAAACCAGGAATCCTGAGAGGACCCACAGACCCTCCGAAGGAAGTGGACTGCTCATGCAAGGACCCAGGAGACACCCCAAATACTGTGAGTGCCCCAACTGTGGAAGTGAGAAAGGGAGATCCTTTTCTCCCTAACACACATACCCCACTGGGGAAACTGAAGGTCTGTTTGCAAGAGAAGTTTCTGACCTTACCTGGAGCTGAGTCAATCTACAGAGCCAAGTGAAATCCAGGGGTAGAAGCAGCAGCAGGAAAGGCCCTGGGAGCTTGCTGGGTCCCCAAGCAGGCCATTTCTGCCTGACACTACAGGGATCCATTGGGAGGGTGGCCAGAGGAGCATGGGAAGTCACCGCAGGGAGAAGGAAATCTCCAGCTGAACTTCATAACAATTTGAACCAGGAGAGAAGCCTCTCAGCCAAAACTTGAGAGAGAGGGCAAATTTGGTGTGCAGACACCACAGGCAGGGGAAGATTCAAAGCCCTGCTCTTTCGCAGCTGGTGAGGGACTGTGTTAGAGGGACTTCCCCAGGTTGGCTAGGGGTGCTGTTTCAAGTACAGGAATTCTCCAGTTTTCCCGCCTCTGGCAGGCTAAGTAGGGCCCTTTGTGTCACTTTGACGCCTCCGGTCAGGTAAGGCCCTTCGTCTCTGATTTTCCCACCTCTGGCTCGTGGAGGTGGGGCTCTGAGACTCAGGGTTATAAAACAAGTAGCCAATCTGGTAACAGAGTCAAAGATCAATCAATCCAGAGGGAGTTTGAAAGGACTCCTCTCATTGGATGAGAACATGAATGGGGGAGGGAATAACTCAAGGGTAAAAACTCTAGCCACCCCAGCCTGGGCTGGAATCATCTCTGGAACCCCTTCCACCGGCATGGAAGCTGTCTTTTCACTCTGTCTAATAAATCACACTGTTGCACACTCTCTGAGTCCACAAGTTCTACTTCACTTGTAAAACTCACCCCACCTGCAGGGCCCTTTCCCCATTCCTGGGGGTTAGGAAGGCCAAGAGCCTAAGTTCCAACCGCAGCTACACCGCTTCTATGCTGGCTTAACAGTTAGGACTCCTGGTTTTCACCCAAACGTCCAGATTAGACTCCTGGTGAGGGAACTAGGGGATCCGGCTGCAGTTTTACTTCCAGTAGCCTGGGGCAGGTTTTCAAGCCCGGTCCACTCACCACCTGGAAACAGATTCAGGGCTGTAAGGGGCCTACGGTGGGAGTAAGTGTGTCCCTTCAGATTGCGTGGGAGCTGCGTGAGGCCTGTGTCTGCTGGTTTTCCCCCATTTCCCTGACAACCTGCATGACTCAGCAGAGGCAATCATAATCCTCCTGGGTACACAACACCTCACCCTCATCCCCCACAGCAGTCACAGCAAGACCCGCCCAAACAGAGCTGAGTTCAGACACATCCAGCCCCGCCCGCACCTGATGGGCCTTCCCTACCCACCGTGGTAGCTGAAGACAAAGGGTATACAACTGCGGGAGTTCTAGGGCCCCGCCTACCACCTGTTCCTCTCCATACACCACATTTGATGCTCCCTGGAAAGCACCAGTGTCTGGCAGGAGGTCAACCGCACAAAAACGGAGTATTAAACCATCAAAGCAAAGAACCCTCACAGAGTCCATTTCACCCGCATGCCACCTCCACTGGAACAGGTGCTGGCATCTACAGCTGAGAGACCCATAGACAGTTCACATCACAGGACTCTGTGCAGACAACCCCCAGTACCAGCTCAGAGCCAGGTACACTTGCTTGGTGGCTAGACAAGGAAGAGAGATAACAATTACTGCAGCTTGGCTCACAGGAAACCACCTTTATAGGAAAAGAGGGAGAGTACTACATCAGGGGAACAGCCTGTGGGACTAAAGAATCTGAACAACAGCCTTCAGCCCTAGAACTACCCTCTGGCAAAGCCTATCCAAATAAGTAGGAACCAGAAACCAACTCTGGGAACATGATAAAACAAGTCTCTTTAACATCCACAAAAAATTTCACTAGTTCACCAGCAATGGATCCAAACCAAGAAGAAATCCCTAATTTACCTGCAAAATAATTCAGGATGTTAGTTATTAAGCTAACCAGGAAGGCACTAGAGAAAGGCAAAGCACAATGCAAGGAAGTCTAAAAAGCAATACAAGAAGTGAAGGGAGAAATATTCAGGGAAATAGATAGCATAAAGAAAAAACAATCAAAACTTCAGGAATCATTGGACACACAGAAATGCAAAATGCTCTGGAAAGTCTTAGCAATAGAATTGAACAGGAAGAAGAAAGAAATTCAGAGCTGTAAGATAAGATCTTCAAATTAACTCAATCCAACAAGACAAAGAGAAAAGAATAAGAAAATATCAACAAAGCCTCCTAGAAGCCCGGGATTATGTTAAATGACCAAACCAAAGAATAATCAGTGTTTTCTGAGGAAGAAGAAAAACCTAAAAGTTTGGAAAACATATTTGGGGAAATAATCAAGGAAAAGTTTCTCAGCCTTTTTAGAGACCTAGACATCCAAATACAAGAAGCACAAAGAACACCTGAGAAATTTATCATCACCCAGGCACATTGTCATCAGGTTATCTAAAGTTAAGACGAAGGAGTCTTAAGAGCTGTTAGACAAAAGCACCAGGTAACTATAAGGAAAAGCTATCATATCAGGGATGCAGGGACTGTTTAACATATGCAAGTCAATAAATGTGATAATACAACATAAACAGAATTAAAAACAAAAATTACTTGATCATCTCAATAGCTGCCTAAAAAGCATATGACAAAGTCCAGCATCGCTTTATGATTAAAACTCTCACCAAAATTGTCATACAAGAGACATACGTCAGTGTAATAAAAACCAAGAATCGGAACAAGACAAGGATGTCTACTCTCATTACTCCTCTTCAACATAGTACTGGAAGTCCTAGCCAGAGCAATCAGAAAAGGGAAAGAAATAAAGGGCATTCAAATCAGTAAAGAGGAAGTCAAACTGTCACTGTTTGCTGACAATATTAGTGTTTACCTCAAAAACCCTAGACTCCTCCAGAAAGCTCTTGGAACTGATAAAAGAGTTCAGCAAAGTTTCTAGATACAAGATTAATGTACATAAATCACTAGCTCTTCTATACACCAACAGCAATCAAGTGGAGAATCAAATCAAGAGCTTAACCCCTTTTACAACAGCTTCAAAAATAAAATAAAATACTTAAGAATGTACCTAGCCAAGGTTAAAGATCTCTACAAGGAAAACTACAAAACACTGCTGAAATAATAGATGACACAAAAAAATGGAAACATATCCCATGCTCATGGCTGAGTAGAATCAATATTGTAACAATGACCATACTGCCAAAAACAATCTACAAACTCAATGTAATCCCCATCAAAATATCACCATTATTCTTCACAGAATTAGAAAAAAGCATTCCAAAATTCACATGCAACCAAAGAGGTGCCCACATAGCCAAAGCAAGGGTGAGCAAAAAAACAAATCTGGAGACATCACACTATCTGATTTCAAACTACACTATAAGGCTATAGTCACCAAAACAGCATGATACTACTATAAAAATAGGCACATAGACCACTGGAATAGAATAGAGAGCCCTGAGATAAACCCAAATATAGGCAACTGATCTTTCACCAAGCAAACAAAAACATGAAGTGGGGAAAGGACACCCTTTTCAACAAATAGTGCTGGGATAATTGCTAGCCACATGCAGGAGAATGACACTGGATCCTCATCTCTCACCTTATGCGACAATCAACTCAAGATGGATTAAAGACTTAAATCTAAGACCTGAAACTATAAAAATTTTGGAAATAACATTGGAAAAATCCTTCTGGACATTGACTTAGGCAAGGATTTCATGACCAAGAAAGCAAAAGCAAATGCAATAAAAACAAAAATAAATAGTTGGGACTTAATGAAACTAAAGAACTTTTGAATGGCAAAAAGAACAGTCAGTAATGTAAACAGAAAACCCACAGAGTAGGAGAAAATCACAATCTATACATCTGACATAGGACTAATATCCATAATCCACAACAAACTCAAACAAATCAGCAAGAAAAAAAACAAACAATCCCATCAAAAAGTGGGCTAAGGACATCAATAGACATTCTCAAAAGAAGATATACAAATGGCCAACAAATATACAAAAAAATGCTCAACATAACTAATGATCAGGAAAATGCAAATCAAAACCACAATGCAACACCACCTTACTCCTACAAGAATGACCATAGTCAAAAAATAGAAAAAACACAGTAGATGTTGGTGTGGATGTGGTAATCAGGAAACACTCTGCACTGCTGGAGGGAATGTAAACTAATACTGCCATTTTGTAAACAATGTGAAGATTTCTTAAATAATTAAAAGTAGAAATACCATTTGATCCAAGAACCCCACTCCTGGGTATGTACCCAGAGGAAAAGAAGTCATTATATGAAAAAGATACTTGCCCACATATGTTTATAGCAGCACAATTCACAATTGTAAAATCATGGAACCAACCTGAATGCCCATCAATCAACAAGTGGATAAAGAAACTGTGGTGTGTGTATACATATACATATACATATACATATACATATACATATACATATACATATACATGATGGAATACTACTCAGCCATAAAAAGTAATGAATTAATGGCATTTGAGGTGACCTGGATGAGATTGAGGAGTATTATTCTAAGTGAAGTAACTCAGGAATGGAAAGCCAAACATTGTATGTTCTCACTGATATGTGGGAGCTAAGCTATGAGGACACAAAGGCATAAGAATGATACAGTGCACTTTGGGGACTTGTGGGGAAGGGTAGGAGAGGGGCAAAGGATAAAAGACTACAAATAGGGTGCAGCATACACTGCTTGGGTAATGGGTGCACCAAAATCTTAGAAATCAACAATAAAATGCTTACTCATGTAACCAAATACAACCTGTACCCCAACAATTTATGGAAAAATTAAAATTAAAAAAAAAAAAATCAGAACTTTTCAACACCCTCCAAGCTAAGATTTATGATGGGTACTGCCTGTCTTTGGGGTAGAAGGTGAGGTCAGCATCTCACTCTTTGCCTTTTCTACTCCTCTACCAATGTTATGAACCTTAGCTAAGGCTGAAGGAAGCATGGAAGGGAAGGAATTCAGGGGTGAGGTAAGTGTTAGGAAAAGGTAAAGGATGGAAAAGGCAATCCTTACTTCAGACTAATCATCTCACTTAAATGACTGGCTTTATGTTCTAGGGTTTGGTGGATGTTTAGAGCTGACACCTTGTTTGGGGTTTCTTAGCTCCTTCTGAGGGTTTTATGTCTGGGGGCTCCTAACCTCTCAATTCCTTAACCTGAGTGCAGAAATCTCTAATTCTGAATGATTGTGACTACTTTCTAATCCCTGGGAATATGTGTTTCCTTTCAGCAATATGATTTTTAAGAATATGTGTCACTGCTAATGCTATTGTTTTCACTGTGCCATCCAGGAGACTTTGGCTTTCATGGGCTAAATCAGTTCTGGTTTTTTGTGTCTTCCAAGTCTTAAATTGATCCTATCTGAGCCTCCTTTCTAGATTTGAGATGAAAGAGTTAGGAGGTAAGGAGATCAACAGCTTTCTCTGAAATAAATAAATAAATAAATAAATAAGTGTGTGTGTGAAGAGATATGCCCATGTATATCTTTTCACAGTTTTCTTGCCTTCTCTACAATTTTGAAGTACACTCCACACTTTTTTTTTGTATCAATATGGCCAAAGGATCCAAAGATAGGGACTATTTTCTCTTTTAAATTTGGGTATAGCATTTATCTCACATTCACTTTGGAGGCTATTTGTAATTGATAGCTCACTTAAAATAAAACAGAAACTGTAATTGTATTCCTGACCACACTTTTTAAGAACTTAACTTTAAATGGTATTTTGTTTGCCTATCAAGGCCACATTGTTTTGTTTCCACTATTTCATCAACAAATATAAATTTGTACATATTTGGGGCCAAGCATACAGCTGTTAAAAAAAAACAGTTAGGTTCCTTATTCTAGTGAAGCTAATTTCCTAGTAGAAAAATGATGTTATGTGAATAGACAAATAAATAAGCAATATAACTTAAGATTATTATATGAGCCCCAATGGCTAAAAAAGAGTATGAGAGCAGTGATCTGTAGATGTAACATTCTCAATGACTGTTAACAGAGGCTGGCAGTGATTGGGCTGGCCAAGACAGTTTCTCTTGTGGGGAACGCTCCAGCGTAGAGGCCCCCTGACCGCGCCTCTGCCATAATGTGAGCTTGAGCCCAGACACATTTCCCCCTCCTGGAGGCAGTCGAGCAATGGGAAAGCAGAAACTAAAGGATGATTCTGTAGAAGTTATTTCAGATTCTCTGACGCTAACATAATGGCCCGGTGATGGCTGTGTGGTCTTACTAGACATCGTGTTTTTCCTTGGTTCCTGTTCTGGGCTAGTTTTATGACTCTGTTTACCAAACATTGCTTAAGCCCTGTGACCATTCATATGACCTCTAAAGAATGTTGCCTTGCTAAATGTAAATCCCTATGCATTTAAGATCTAAGATCTTGCCTGACCTCTAAAGAATGTTACCTTTCTAAATGTAAATCCCTACACAATAGATAAAGAAAAATCACCTGCTCACTTTTATAGCCCCTCACTATATACCTTTTCCGTTACTAGTTTCTTATCTCCTCCCCCAGATTTGCAGCATTGCCACTTTCTGTTCCCCTTTGTTGTATAGAATTAACAATGTGAGTTGACGTCAGCTACTGAAAGCTGAAGGTATATATTGGGACCCTATGCACAAATAAAATTGCTGTTTAGGCATTGCCTATTCAGTCCTCCAGACCCTGTCTTTCTGTCTTTCTTCTCTTCCGCTCACTCTCTCTTCCAGGTATACGGACCCTCTTGCTGGCCAAGAGTCCCCGGCAGACGTGCCGGCCCCGACAGTCTCTCAACAGGTAAAACAAAAGTTAATATTTAAAGAATGAAGAAATGTAAGTTATGGATGAAACAAACAAATAGTATTCCAGGTCCAATGGAGCAGAAAGTACTAAGGCCTTCAGGTGGCCTTTGTAGTCATGAAGAGATCTAGAGATTAGGAAGCCAACGTGCCAAACCACAGGCAGCAAAATGAAGAATACTTTATGATGAGATCGAAATCCTAGAAATGTTTTCCAGTACTCAATGGTTAGAAAGTATGTAACATTCCTTTGTGACATCTAGATTGACAGTGCATCTCTTGTGATGTAAACATTAATACATATAAAATACATTAATTTCATTAGGAGAGTTAATTAGTGTCTAGCTTGATTTGTCAATGATCATTTAAATTTGGTCTTGAAAGAAATAGATCCACTTTCAGGAATATGATTCAATTCTTTGATGAACATTGCTGAACAAAGAAACTCTGAAAACCCTTAGGGTGTATAACTGTTTTTCTAATGGAGTGTGCTGAAGAAACACAGCCATTTGTGCTCAGAATCAATTTGGCTGCCAAAATCCTGCAACCAAAAACTTTGTGATTTGCTGAAGTGAAGATTCTACTATGAATATCTCAGATGGAAAAACTGGATAGCTTACAGAGTAAGGCAATTTACAAAGGCTTTCAAAAACTCTGCACATTTAGTCAAACAAATAGCTGTATATGATGCTTATTAAATAAGATCTGGGGGAAGGAGATTTTTAAAGACAACGCCTCAAACTAAGAAAGATCCCAATGCATATTCAGTTGCACTGTAAAATTGAATCCCAGCTTAAGTTTGCAAAAATTTTGGAACCAAGCCTAGAACAAGTTCCACATGAGCCCCAAGGTGGAGCTTCACACATCTCTTTAAATTTCTCTCTGACTACAGCTATTGCTCCTCTGGGCCAAATTTCTGGATGAGAGGAAAGCATCTTGAGCATCAGTGCACCTCTTATTTTATTCAGGCAAAATTATTCACTTCCTACTCTCAGCTCCCTTGACATTTTGCGAGGATCTGCTATTTTGCTTTTCCTATTGTAATCTAGCTAGCTGACCTTGTGTCTGTCCCTCTTTTCCCCTTTCCTTCCCTTTCAGTTTCCACCACTAGGTTATGTGCTCAACAGATTTTTAGTTCCCAGCCGTGCTTCTCCTATTTAAAACTCAGTGTGATGGTTAATGTTATGTGTTACCATTGCTAGGCTATAGTGCCCAGATGTTTGGTCAAACACCAGATGTTGCTGTGGAGATATTTTTAAAATGTGATTAACATTTAAATCAGTAGACTTTGAGTAAAGAAGATTACCCTCCATAATAGGAGTGAGCCTCATTCAATCAGTTGAAGGCCTTGAGAGAGAAAGACTGAGGTCTCCTGAGGATGAAGGTATTCTGCCTCCAAACTGCCTTTGGACTTGAAATGTAACAGGAATTCTTTCCAGGGTCTCCAGCCTGCCAAACTGCCATAAAGATTTCTGACTTGCTAGCTCTCACAGCCTTATAAACTAATGCCTTAAAGTCCTTCTCTCTCTCTCTCTCTCTCTCTCTCTCTCTCTCTCCCGCCCCGCTCCTCTCCCCCGCCACCCACACACATACACATGTTCTATTTGTTCTGTATCTTTGTATCTTTGGAGAACGCTGATTAATACATTCAGTAAATTTTTGAACAAGAAAATGAATAAATGAGTGAATCAGTCATCAGTTATCAATCTAATAAGAAGAATATGAATTGAGGAACAGTAAATACAGAGGGATATTTCTTGTAAACTTTACTATTACAGATTACTCCAAACTCCAAAAGTTAAAGAAAATTAATATTTGCTAGGCCTAAAAATTAAACCACAATGACAACACTCTTTTTATTACTTAATGCTTGTTTGAAACAGAATTAAAATTATAACATATTTGTTAAGGAGAATTTAACTGTATTGAAAATCTACTATGCCAGGTGCCATGTGAGATACTTAATGTGGATTATTTCATTCAGTATTCAAAATAATTCCAGTTCTTCTTTCAGAATTACAGATCTTCAGATACAGAATAATTCAGTAATATTTCACAGAGCAAGTGAATTAAAGTTTTGTGATTTTCCCATGAGTCCATACTATACCAATTTCTGTATTAACCAACAGTCACTATTGTTTAACTTTTTAATTAAAGTATAAAATAGATCCAAAGAACTGCAAAAATCCTAAGTGTACAGCTCAGAGAATTTCATAAGCTGTACACATCCAGTTCAAGAAACAAAATATTATCAGCATTCTAGAAGCACATTTCAGACAGTATAACTACAGTTCACCCGTGAAGAACATGGCAGTTAGGACACCAACTCTTCTCTCAGAAATAGTCAAACATTTGCATAGTAGTTTTGACGCATCCCAAACTTAACTCCTAATAGCCTGCTGTTGACTAGAAGTTTTACTGATAACATGAACAGTCAGTTAACACATATCTTGTATTTCAGAGGAAGTACAAGGTTTCCATGCCTGTTGGCATAGCTGCAGGATGGCTTCGTGAATTTCCTTTTCTTTTTTTTTTTTTTTTTTTTTTTAACAATAGTCCTTATGCTGGATTCATTAATCTTAAAGTGGCAGACAACAGCCCTGCAGACCTCAATCTAGGATATATATCTAGCAATTTGACTTTCTCTTGTAATGTCATGACTTTTCTCTGCTTCTTGGGAGCGCTCCAGCATTACTGGTGGCACTTCGTATGGGTTCCATGTTGTTATTTAAGGTTTACGGTATCTCACTAAACATGATGAAAAATACACGAGAACTGTGAGAGGTCACTTTTTACAGTGATACGTAATTTACTGTAGAGACAAACTGCTCATGCAGGGAAGGTTAGCATGACACAATGTTTTAAGGAAATACTTGCAACACTCAGGCTCACTGCAAGAGCAACAGGAGGTGACTACAAAATTATTACAGGAGTATAGTATGTACTACAGGTAATTTTACGCAGTTTTGATTTAATATTGCATATTTACACTTGTTTACATTTCTCTCAACTGCCAATGGCACCATGTAGAATCCATATTTGTTTCCATACATTTTGATAAATTTTAACTTCTTATAATAGATTTGTGCATAGTTTATGGTATTAAATGATCAAATAGACTAGTATTTACATATGTCTTATGAATGCATGATGTACCTAAGATTTTCTTCTTTTTTAAATACTATTTCTAGGCTATGAGGTTCATCTGCTATTTTTTTCAAATTGTGGCAAATCTTCAAAACATGTTCTAATATATTTACTTTTAAAAAATCATGTATGAATGAACCTGTACAGTTCAAATCATGTGTTGTTTGAGTCAACAATATTATTTAGAAAACACAAAATCCTTAACGTGGAAAGTTTTTTAGGGTACTTAAAACTTTAGTAATTTTAAATCTTTTCTTTTTTTAATTTAAATAAGGATGAATTAATAATTAAGACAGGCTCCTACAACCTACCTTGACGTTGTGAAAGAAAACCAAAACCATATGTAGAAGTCATAAGTTCAAAGCTAAGTTCTGCCCATTACGAAACATAATGTTGTAGACTAAATGCTTGTGCACTTGCAAATATCATACATTGAAACCTAATCCCCAATGTAATGTTATTTGAAAACAAGGCCTTTGAGAAGTGATCAGGTGATTAGGGATGCATGCCCTTATAAAAGGGCTCAGACAAATCCTCACCCCTTTTAGCCTGTGAGGGCCCAGTGAGAGACAGTCCTCTATAAACTAGGAATCAGGAACTTAAGGATGTTTCCTCATCTGGTGCCTTGCTCTTGGACTTTCTAGCTCCAGATCCATAAGAAAAAAAATTTATCTGGTTTTGAAGCCACCCAGTCTATAGTAGCTTGTTATGAATAGACTAAGACACATAACTTCCAGTAAAATATTTCACCCAATTGAGTGCAAATGTCATCTACTGAATGAGTGTATTGAACTAAGACAGTTCAATCGTTTTGTGTGTTTTGCTTTAAACTGAGTTCCATGGAGCCTCTGGGATTCCTTTACAGGGTTTGGGTGAAAAAGAGGTATGTGGATATAGGAAAGCTGGGTCTCATCAACAAGGAACTGAGCAAAGGGCAAGTCTCAACAGGACTGTAAAATTGGTTGATT
This sequence comes from Plecturocebus donacophilus, assembly GCA_004027715.1. Lineage (NCBI taxonomy): Eukaryota > Metazoa > Chordata > Mammalia > Primates > Pitheciidae > Plecturocebus > Plecturocebus donacophilus. Next base: position 67,101 of record PVKP010001258.1, read on the forward strand.
GGGAAGAATAGCACGATCTTTTGACAGCCTCCAGGTTTTACTTTTACACACTTCCCCTTGTTTTATAGTTTTAATAACTATCCTGTCAACATATTACCTTTAAAAACATTGCTATTTGGCACTTTGGGGAAAGGTGCTCAGGGGAACAGCAAATCAGTTCTGCTTTCATCTGTCATTCAGGCTGGAGGACTGGGATACATTTTTATCATATGAATCTGTTATTTTTTATTCCCCCTTTCATTTTCCCTGTCTATTTAGTATTTTAGCACCTAGTAGGGGGTAGCAGGAGGAGGTAGTGGTGGTGGAAGCTCCATTATCTCTAGGTGGGGTTCTGAGCTGAACCAGCTTCAGACTTCTAAATTGAAATTGTGACTGGAAATGAAGGATTGCATGTGCTTTACAGATCTCTTATACCAAAGAACTAGAATCTCAGTAAGATGTAGACATAAATTTTTAAAAACTATAATAAATTGCAAGATTTGATTTTTATTCATCCTAATTGAGATAAAAGTATAGTTTGAAATGATAATGTATTCAAATGATTCCTTATTACCAAATTTGTTTAAATTGAACTAAGAAAATAGTACATTATTAATCCTTCATCCAGATATTTGAAGTTCAACTTGGGAGCTAATATAAGGATGAATGCTTTCTAGCATAGATAGAAGAAAGATACAATGTTAAGTTAAACACATTTTTTGTCATATTTTACAGTAGCAGCCCATCTTCTTAAATTTTTACACAAATAGTTTAGTGGAAATGGCCCATTTATGATGGAATTATCCTCCTATTTACAAACTTCTTCATATTACTTTTAAAGTAACTTTAAAAAATAAAAATAAAAGGTTCAAAGTTAGGGACCCAAAACAATTTATTTGTAACAATAATAATAATAATAATAATTTATTCAAAAATCTTCTTAAGGCTGGACACAGTGACTCATGCCTATGCTCCCACCATATTGTGAGGCTGAGACAGGAGGCTTGCTTGAGTCTAGGAGTTCAGGACCAGCTTGAGCAACAAAGCTAGACCTACGACTCCATAAAAAATTTAAAATTAGCCAGGTGCAGTGGCATGCACCTGCAGTCTCAGGTATCTGGGAGGCTGAGGTGGAAAAATTGCTTGAGCCTAGGAGCTTAAGGCTGTAGTGAGCTATGATGCCACTGCAAAAAGAAAAGAAGCAAAGAAGGAAGGAAGGAAGGAAGAAAGGAAGGAAGTAAGGATGGAAGGAAGGGGCCATAACACAGAGTCATATGGCTTAAGGTGAGAGAAAAAACTTGGAGGAAATAAATAATAAATGAGAAATTAAAGAGAAGATCAAACCTAAAGTAAATGGAGGATATGTTACAATAGCTTTGAAACAGATGAGTGAAAATTAACATCCTGATTGATTTTTCATTCCCGATATCTTACCCTCTATACAGAATAGGTTAATGGCTTTTGTGTCATAATTCATCTTCCTAAAATTCTAATAAAAATTGGATTGGTTTATACTTCAGCTTCATAGACAAAAGATCTTTAGATTAAATTAACTATTGGATTATTAAACAAAGAGTTAATTCTTAGGAATATTTGTTGCAAGGATGAAGATCTTATATTCTTCACGTATTCTTGAAAGATAGCTGCTTTAAGTGGTTGGGAGACACATTTTTCACCCAGTCATGTGACTGTTTAAAAATACGTAGTCTGGGCCCATCACCGTGGCTCACGCCTGTAATCCCAGCACTTTGGGAGGCTGAGGCGGGCAGATCACAAGGTCAGGAGATTGAGACCATCCTGGCCAACATGGTGAAACTCCATCTCTACTAAAATACAAAAAATTAGCCAGGTGTGGTTGTACATGCCTGTCATCCCAGCTACTCAGGAGGCTGAGGCAGGGAAATCATTTGAACCCAGGAGGCAGAGGTTGCAGTGAGCTGAGATTGCATCATGGCACTCCAGCCTGGGCTACAGAGTGAGAGTCATTATCAAATAAATAATAATAAAAAAAAAAACTTAGTCTGCCATATAGTTAACCCATTAAACATATACTATGATAACACAAAGGATCAGACTGTCAAATCTCACTCATATGAATCAGAGATCTAACTTAGTCTGATAACTTTAGTAATCATTTTGATCTTATAAATAATCACAACTATAGACAAACAGGGAAAGATCTGGGATACTATATGTACTGCATCGTTTGCACAGAGGAAAGTTGCCTGGGCCATGAAACATCACTTTCTATTTGGAGAGTTACATAGCTTCTGGGACATTTCCAAAGGGCTGCCCCATAAATACAAAGATGTGTATTTGTTTACCATGAACCTATTGTAGACAACTGCTAAAAGCATTCCATAGACATGGACTGTTTCATAAGCAAGTATTCACTAGTTCATTTGCCAAGAGTTCTCCAGACATCAAATTAAATATTATAATAAACAAGTTACAATTAATATTATAAATATATTAATGATAGAACTCTTGGCAAATGTTATATTTTTTGTCTACTGGTATTCCCATTTAGCCTAGAGCTAGAGAACTGTGCTAAACTATATAATGTCTTGTACCTGACTAATCATTAAATATAGTAAATAGACAAAAGAGTATGAATGTTAATGTAGAAAATGTAGGAAGACATTAATTTAGGTCAAGTATTTATAGTCATTTTATAGGCTATTGTCTATCCAGTAAATAGGTAATGGCCTGACAAATTCTTCCTGCCTGCTGCACAAACAAAAACAGTTTGTTGAGATGATGGTATTGCAGTAGAGAGAGATTGGCCATGCAGAAGAACTGGAGTTATTGCTGAAATCAGTTTTCTGGAATGCCTGGAGGTTAGCATTTTTACAGACAATTCGGAGGACAGAGTTTAGAGTACCACTGATTGGTTGGGGCTGAAATCATAGAAGTTGTAAAAAATGGTCTCTGTGCTGCTGCGTCTGCCTCTGGGTAGGGTAATAGATTAGTTGAGTCATGAGTCTGGGTGGTCTAAGTCTGAAAAACATCTTTAAAAAAAAACCCAAATCACAGATGTTATCTATAGGAGCAATTGAGAAAGTCACAAATCTTGTGACCTCTGGCCACATTACCCCTGACTAGTGAGGGATTGTAGAAACTACACCTACCTTGTGACCTCTCTTAAGTCTTACAAAGGCAATTTTAATACCGAAAACAGGGAAACAATTAGTTTTACAGAGGGACTATCATTATTCTTGTTTCAAAATTAAACTATAAATTCCTCCAAAAGTAGCATGGCCTATGCTGAGGATGACCAAGGAAAGCTTGGAGGTTAGAAGCAAGTTGGAGAGTCAACAGTCAGATTTCTCTTACTGTGATAATTTATCAAAGGCAATTTTAAATGTACATCTATTGTATCATAGTGCTCACATTTTATATGTCTTTGATGTATCTAATATGGTAGTAAGAAAATATCTGTCAATATAATTGTTCACAACATATTTGTTAAAAGTCAGCAAAAAGAAATAGATCTTTGAACAATTTTGAAAGTTCAGATGTTAAAACTAATCAAGAATTTTTAAATTTTTAAATTTTATTTGTCTCTGATACAATCCATGCATCTTGGCTACTACTGCACCAGAAGATATACTAATTGGCTACTGCCAGATGAAAGGCTCATTAATAAAAGGTGTACTTTGGATATTTTAATATATTGTATTTTATGTTCTATTTTGTTGTTGTTGTTCTTATCAGAGAACTTAATCTGTCTTTAAAAGCATGATTAGGTAATATGTCACTCATCTTTTAACTCAAACCTGGATAAAATTGGACAATATGATTAACTCTAGTTGTTTCTGATGATTTTTACCATATTTTACACAGGCTTGAACTGTCATATGATTCTTTACCAACCTGACATATTAAATTCAAATATAAGCTAATGATTACTATTTCGATTAGTTAAATATATGTAGACTTTAAAAATTGGATTGAATTGTTATCATTTACACACAATCCATTAAGAAAAATTGCTATTCTAATTAGTGACAAAGTAACAAATTAAGATACAAATTTGATTGCTACTTTGAAATCTAACTTAATTGCTAATTGCTAATCTAATTAGCGCATACAATAAACTTTGTGACGTGTTTCATCAGGGAAAGGAGAAAAATGCAACACTACTAACAAAAGGAAGAATAATAAATATATTTAATAAGCCTGCTTGCCACCTAAGACCCAATATTATAAACAGGAAGCTGATTTTAAGAGATAATTTAACCTATGGTGATTCAAAATCTGTCTTGTATCTTTTGCTCGGTCATATGGGTCAATATTTTGTTATACAAAGAGTAAGATGTAGATATCTGTATTTGATAGTGACAATAGTTTTGAAAGTTTATTATTAAAGAAAAAATAAAAGGATGTATTAGAGAGCAGCTATTCCCTGATAGGTAATGGTTGCTGAAAAGCCCTTTAGAATATTTCTAGCACAGGTCTTAAAAAATCCTGAAACCACCATTTTCACAAAACATAGCATTATTCGTTTATATATATTACGTTAAACAACATATAACAACTTGTGTATGCTCTATGAGATATGACACATATCTACAGTGTCTGCAAATTCTTTTTTAAATGTCTCTCTACTTGGAAATCAGGTTAGATCACTTGCTCTTTGATTCTGTTTTGTTGACAGTAGACAGTCAGTAAATAAGTGCATGAATGACTAAATGTTTTTCTGTTTGGAAACTGCATCTTCTTAGTTCTGTGACCATTGAGACTCAGGTAATTTACTCTCTGATAAATTGGGATTACTTTCTACATCAAAGTTGCTGGGGATACAGCAAGGCAGATAAGACTCTTGGCTCCATCTAAATTAGTAGATGGTAGTGAAGGAGGAATATAATAAACAAATTGATGTCTAATATAGTGTCAAAAAGTGATGAATGCCAGGAGATAAATAAAGCACAGTGAGAGGACTGCTACTTTGATTGGATGGTCATGGTAGATTTCTTTGTAGAGATGACCTCTGAGCAGTAACCATATGAGGGACCAAATCATATGGATTTTGAGGTAAGAATTTTTCAGAAAATAAATATCAGTAAATACCAGTGGGATGTTTGATTTGTTCATGTAACAGTAAGGAGATCAAATTCTTTGTTAAATGTCTCTTTAGTTGAAAATAAGGTTGGCACACTTACTCTTTAATGCTGTCTTGTTGACAGTAGACAGTAAATAAATGTATGAATGACTACATGATTACAACTCGTATTTTAAAAGAACCATAAGACACATTAGTTTTAATTTACCTTTAACCAACCAAGATAATATGTTGATTAAAGGATCAGATATATTGGCCTAAAGGTGGGAAATCAAGGCTGAAGAAATATATTTGAGAGTGTCCTACAGTTGAGCATGGGACAATGTGTAAGTCATAGGATTGTCATACTTTTCTAGAGTATTGCATGTGCTACCATAAATAATGGTTGATGGTACAGTTAGAAAAGTAACAAGTAGCTAATCATATAAGGTATGAACCTTACTAAGGATTTCCTTTTTCTTTCTTTTTTTTTTCCTAGGCATGGTTGGGGAATACAGGAGGTTTTGATTGGGGAGATTACAACTCATTTTAAAGGAACCATCTGATTATTGTAAGAAGAGTCTGTTGAGACTGGGGAGAATATAAACAGTTTGGAATCAACTGAAATAATCAAGGTGAGAGATTTTGCTGACCTTGCTTCAGAGTTGCAGCTCTGGAAGGAATGGCAACTGGTAAAATTTGGAGCATATTTTGAAGTAGAGCCAACAAATTTTGCTGTTTGGTGGGAATCAAGATTAAAAGTAAAAATTAAAAAGATTTGAATATCATTTTGATATGGTTGTGAAAGAGAGAAGTCAAGAATTTCCCCATCCTTTTAGCCTGAGCAACAGAAAGGCTAAAAATTGTGATTTAATATAATAGGAAAGACTTGGGGAAGATAAGTTATTTTATTGGGTGAGTGGGGACAAATTTGATTTCAGACACATTAGTTTTAATTTGCCTTTTAACCAACCAAGATAATACATTGAGTAGAGGATCAGATATATTGGTCTAAAAGTGGGAAATTAGGGCTAAAGAAATATATTTGAGAGTGTCCTGCATTTGAGCATGGGACAATGTGTAAGTCATAGGATTGTCATGGGTTGATTACCTTGTCAGTATATGCAAATAACAAAGGAAGGATATTTGTGTTCTATCTGATAGGGTCTCCATATACAATAATACCTCTTGTTTTCCATGCCCACTAAGACTACTAAGTAAATAAATAAATAAATAGGCTTCCTTACACAAATTGCATTCCCCAAAAATACCTTTTCTTCTGTAACTATGGTCTTTTATATATAGTGTGGATAATGTATTTGATAATAATATAAGAAGAATGCACTTGTTATCTATTCCTAGTATACTTTTTCTCAGATATTTACATGGCTCATCTCTTCAGAAAAGTATTTCCCATTGTTTTTCAAGTTATGTTGGAATAACTGGAATTAGACTTGCCCTTCTGAAGTAAACAATTAGAAAGCTGAACAACAGTCCTAAGTCAACTGTTTTCAAGCATTGGATAAAACAACACTGTGGTCTTTGATGGAAGAAAAACACATGATGTAAGCCTTACATTCACATCAACTTTCTGCCTAGGGACACTCCCTACAACACTGTGCAGGGAGATAGAATTTAAGCAGCAAACCTTATTCTTACTGAGCTAAGGTAGATATCAGTTGCAGTAACAGAAAAGACTATATTTTTAGAGTAAGGTACCAGAGAGAAGTGACTTACAGAGAGGATGTGGAAGGCAAAGTTCTATAATGGCCCCTGAGTCCCTGTCCCCTGGTGTACAGAACTGTGTCCCAGGACTTTGAATATGATGAATTTTACTCCCATGATTAGGTTATGTTGTATGGCACAGTTGACTTTGAATAAGATATGTGATTCAGGATAAGCCTAAGCTGATTAGGTGAGTCATTTTGTCTTCTCCAAATAGTTGCAGAGGACATTTCTTTCAGCTATGGGGTTAACTGCCTCCTGAGACCACATAGCAAGGAATCCTGGTGACCTCTAGGAGCTGAATTTAGCTACTGGCTGACAGCCAGCAAGGAAATAGGGACGTCAGTGCTCAAGTCTCAAGAAACTGAGGTCTATCAATACCCTGATTGAGCTTGGAAATATTATTTCCCCAGAACTCCCAGAAGGGAACATAGCTCTGTCAAAACTTTGATTTTAGCTTTTTAAGAAGCTGAGGAGAGGACCAGCTACTCTATGCCTTGTCCTCTGAGCTTCAGAGCTGTCACTTAATAAATGGATGTTATTTTAAGCTGCTAAATGTGTGGTAATTTGTTTCACAGCAGTCGAAATGTAAAGAGAAGTGGACATCAAAATCTTTGAGGGTTTCCTACAGGTCATTTGTCAAGAGCTTAGCTGTTCATCAGCAGGAAACATTCTTTGAGAACTAAGTAAGAGTAGCTATTGCTTGAGTGAGAGTTGAACTAAGATAGAATAGGTCATGCAGTGCTGAGAAGTAGTGAAGTTCTGGCCCAGCCAGAGTAGAGGGAATTCTCTGAGCACCTAGCCCTTTCAGTGACACCCCAGAGAATTCACAGATCAGTAATGAGAAATGCTGACTACATGAATGGGCACATCTTAGAACTAAGAACAAAAGTGAAACTAACATTTACAAAGAATAGAGCCAAGTCTGGTGATATCAAGGGATCTCCCAGTAATTTAACTGCTTTCTAGAACCATATTCAATATGCATAAAAGAAGACTAGTTAAGCAAAACTCAATAGCAAAACATTGACAATATCCATATAATTAAAACATTCACTAAAGGCAAAGAAGCATGAAAATATAAAACAATCAAGAGAGAAAAAAGCAGCCAAAATAAATCTAAAGAAAAAGACTCAAATATTAGAACTGGTAGACAAAGAGTTTGAATAGTAAGTATAATTATGAGTAAGAATGCAAAGGAAAAGTAAAACATCTAAATAGAGAATCTCAGCAATGATATGAAAAATGTTAAAAGAACCAAATGGAAATATTATCTAAAAAGTAAAGTACTTTATCTGATATGAAAAACTGAATTAGATAGGTTTAACAGCATACTGAAAACTATAAAGTGAATGGTCAGTTAATGTGAAAACAGAACAATAAAAATATACCATTATTTAAAAAGTAAGAAAAAAAAGGAACAAATAAATAGGTATTTAGCATCTTCTAGGAAAATCTCAAATGAGCCAACATACATATAATTTGCATCCCTGAAAAAAAAGTAAAATACACTGGGAGCGAGGAAACATTATTTGGAGGGGAAAATTTAACTGCCCAAATTTTCCAAAATCTTTTTTAAAAGTTTCAAGCTACAGATCTAAAAACCTAACAAAAAGAAAAAACACCTAGGTGTATTATATGCAAACCTATGTTGAAACAGCCAGAAAATAAAAGCAGAAAGGGGGAAAAGACACATTGTATATAATATTTGACTGATTCCTCATCAAAACAATAGAAACACCTGTTTAAAGTGTTTAAATACAGAATTATATATCCTATAAAAATGATGCTGAAATTAAAATATTTTGAGATAAACAAACAATGAGAAAAAATGTTACTAATACACCTGAACTAAATGAACTACAATAAATGCTAATGGAAAGTTTTTTAAATGAAACTCATATCATTTAAAATAATAAATATGTGAGTATAAAAACAGTTTTCTTCTTTTAATTTCATTAAAAGACATTATTTAAAGCAAAAATGGTAACTATCTTATGATGGTTACAGTGCACACAAAGGTAAAATTTATGGCAAAATAACAAAAATTTAGAGAGGCATAAATGAAATTATACTTATATAAGATTCTTACATGTTATGTGAAGTGGTACAATATTAACTCTAAGCAGACCATAGTATGTTAATGATGTATATTGAAGTAACTAGGCAACCACTAGAAAAAAAATTAGACTTACAGTTATAAAATCTTTAGAAGAGTTAAAATTGAATATACAGAAAGAAAGGAAGAAACAACAGCAGAATTAAAACTTTAAAATATGGAACAAATAGAAATCAAGTATCAAGAGTGTAGATCTAAACCAAGCTCATCAACAAGTGCTTTAAGCATGAATCTAAACACTGTAATTATGAGATAGAAATTATCAGACTGAATGCAATACTGATACCCAACTATATTCTATTCACAGTAAATACATTAAAAGTTTCAGATAAAGATGTGGGAAAACAGAAAAAGATATACCATCCTAACAGTTTGTTTAGATAAATTTATATCAGACATAATGCACTTTAAGACAAGGAAGTATTTACAGAGATAAATAGGCATATTTCAAATTATAAAATGATACTATTATAAGGAAAACATAACCTTTTAACTTTATGGACCTAAATAACAGAACTTTGTGAAACAAAAATTAACAGAACCAAATAAACACAAAAATATGAAATCCTAATTGGTGGCATTAATGTCATATTTTAATAATTTGAAGAGCAACTAGACCAAAAAATCAGTAAAAATATTAAAAATTTGAATTATCAACCAAATTAACTTGCTATTATAGAATACTTCATCCTGCAACTACAGTATGAACATTTACTCATTTTTTTACCTACGCATGTATTATTCACCAAGATAAACAATATAATGAGTCATAAAATGGGTCTCAATAAATTTCAAAATACTGAAAATATGTATGTTTATCATAATATGTACATAAAATATGTACTTTATCATAACCAAATAAATTTAAAATCAATATCAATCAAATACCAAAACATTCCCATATTTTAAAATTAAATAATACACTACTAAGTGATTCATAAGTCAAAGAAGAAATCATAAGCAAAATTTTGTTTCAAATTGAATGATACTGAAAATACCACATATCAAAAATGCAGCTATTAAAGTACCAAATATAAATATACATCTTTACATAGTCCTATTAGAAAACTAAGATGTAAAATCAATATTTTAATCTTCCAATTTAAAAACTGAAAATAAGAGAAGAAAATAAACCTAAACTGAGTATAATAATAAAGGTAACAGAAGAAATCAATTACAGAAAAACAAGGAGAAAATTTAAAAAGAATGAAAAGGAAAGCCTCAGGAACAGGGGAAATCATTGATGATAATACATCTGATATATTCGCCTATGTATTATATCATGTTTTGCATACCCAATAACTTCCTACTGTATTTTGACTTTCTCAGAATCTTAATATTCAGAATCTTAATTACCATAATATGCCAAGATGTCTTTTCAAATTATTGCTAAATATTTCCTATGATACCAACTAAAAAAGCATAGATTTAGAGGGTACAAGTGCAGTTTGTGTTACTCATGTAACACATTGTATAGAAGTCTAAATTTTTAGTGTACCCATAAGCTAAATCATGAACATTGTACCCAAGAGATAATTTTGAACCCTCATTCCTTCCTACCCTCCCCACTTTTGGAGTCTCCAGAGTCTCTTATTCCCCTTTGTATGTCCATGTATACTGGCTTAGGATACTGGCTTCCAGCTCCATCCATGTTGCTACAAAAAATGTAATTTCATTGTTTTTATGGGTGCATAGTATTCCATGGTGTATATATACCACATTTTCTTTATCCATCATCCATTGATGAGCACTTAGGTTGATTCCAAACTTCACTTTTGTGAATAGTGCTTTGATAAACATACAAGTGCAGGTGTCTTTTTTATGTAATGATTTTTTCTTCTCTTTTCTTTTCTTTTCTTTTTTCTTGAGACAAGGTCTTGCTCTGTCACCCAGGCTGGAGTGCAGTGACACAATCACAGGTCACTGAAGACTCAAATTCCTGGGTACAAGCAAGCCTCACACCTCAGCCTCCCAAGTAGCTGGCACCACAGGCATGCACCACCACACTTGACTAATTTTTTTAACTTTTTGTAGAGATGGAGTCATACTGTGTTGGTCAGGCTGGTCTCAAAGTCATGGCCTCTGGCGATCATCTCACCTGGGCCTCCCAAAGTGCTGAGATTACAAGTATGAGCCACTGCACCCAACCTATATAATGATTTCTTTTCCTTTAGATATATATCTAGCAGAGGAATTGCTGGGTTAAATGCAATTGCTGTTTTAGTTCTTTGAGAAATCACCATACACTCTCCACAGAGGTTTTACTAGTTTATATTGCCATCAATCATGTATGTATCCCCCTTTTTTTCTGTGTCTTCACCAACATCTGTTGTTCTTTGACTTTTTATAATAGCCATTTTGACTGGTGTAAGATGGTATCTTATTGTGGTTTTAATTTGCATTTCTCTGATGGTTGGTGATGTTGAGTATCTTTGTTCGCTGCTTGCATGTCTTATTTTGAAAAATATTTTTATGTATACTTTGGCCACTGTTTTTGCTTTTTTTTTTTTTGAAATGGAATCTCACTCTGTCATCCAGGCTGGCATGCAGTGATGCAATCATGGCTCCTGAAAGCTTCTCCTCCCAGGTTCAAACAATTCTCTTGCCTCAGCCTCCCGAGTAGCTGAGACTACAGGTGCATGCCACCACACCCAGCTAATTTTTTTAATTTTTATTTTTAGTAAAGACAGGGTTTTACCATGTGGGACAGGCTGGTCTTGAACTCCTGACATCAGATGATCTGCCCGCCTTGGCCTCCCAAAGTGCTGGGATTACAGGCATGAGCCACTGTGCCCAGCCCTTTGCCCACTTTTTAATGAGGTTATTCTGGTTGAGTTGTCTGAGTTCCTTGTAGATTCTGGGTATTTGTCCTCTATCAGATGCATAGCTTGCACATATTTTCTCCCATTCTGTAACTCATCTGTTTATTCTGTTGATAATTCCTTGTGCTGTGCAGAAACTTTTTAATTTAATTAGGTACAAATTTTTTTATATTTGGTCCCTACTTTTTTTAGCCTATTTCTTTCCTGGATCCTGCCACATACCAAGGTTAGAGGAACTATAGTGAACATTCACTGTTTTTGCTACGCAGCACCTTCTGATAACAAATTTCAATTTTTTCAGTCCGCTTTGTTTATCTTAGAGTTCAGTCCATCTCTCATTCTGCATGATTTAGACCTGGAAATTTGGAGCATTGCATTTGCCTGGCCACTGTGATGGTGAAAAAACAGACATATAAGGAAAAACTGAGTTTGGGAGAAGAAAGTAGAATTTGCTGTAATTTCTAGAAAAGATATTGCTCCTCCTTCCTGTAAGGCCTGAGATTATGTACAAACTGGAGATCATACAATCATCTTGTTACCACTTGGAACCAAAAAGATGAAAGCAAACCAAGAAATGACAGAAGATAAAATGAGTTCTAATAACATTGAATTTGGAAGCCATATCTAACACTGCAATGTTTACTTATGAGACCCAATAAATTCATTTTTTGCTTAAGCAAATTTTGATGAGAATTTTGACATTTACAGTGTTAAGAGTCTTGACTAAAACAGACAAAGATACTCTTTTAATATTAAAGTGTTTGGGGCATGTGCCAACAAATACATCTGTTTTTGGTTATGTAACAGAAAAAAAATTATATGACATGCAGATTTAGAACCGTAAACTGTAATAAGAACATTGGATCTCACAACAGATTTCTAGCTAGCAAGTGCAAGAAGATCTATATTTGATATTAGACTAGTTGGAATTTTTGCCAGTAGATAACATAAAGTCTGAAGCCAGAACCAGAATGCTAAAGCAGTACATAGAGATATTTTTATACTTATTCACAAATTGACCCAGGGGAGAATTTATGCCACTTCACAATTTGGCCATAACTATGGCATATGCAGCAGACAGTGAGGGGTAGATATTAATGTAGAAAACAGTGAGAAAACTAGAAACTCTTGTGAGAGGATCTAGGTACTCTCAAGCTGAATTGAAATGGAATATTTTCTATCCCAACTTGTGCCAGGAACAAGGGCTCTTTGGTGGGAAATATTCAAGGAAGCAGGTAGGTGGCTTTGAGTGAAATTAATGTAGCTCAAAGAATAAATAATTTAAAAAGAGATCATTGTGGACACAAGAGTAAATTCAAAGGAAGAAATGACTAATTTGTAAAGCAAAGCAGTAACTGACAACTTCTCAGAGACAGCTGACCTAAAAGCAGCTAGCTGGGTGCACAGGGAAACTAGACACTCCCTGCTGTGTAGCATGCAGGTATTCATGTGAATTCTTTTTTATTGCTATTGAGGGAGGGGGTGGTAAAGACAGAAGAGCAAGAGATGGTGGCAGTTTTTCGTCTACTTTTTTATCCTCTTCTTGAGGCATTAACCATATGACAACAGAAGGATTTAAAAAATTTTATCATACCTTAGAAGCAACATGGAAGTAAGTATTTTCTGAGCAACAAGAAAAATCAAATTGTATATTATTTACTCTACTCGAGTCCAGACCATGGTTAAAGCAATTTCCAACTGCTCCATCTCCAATCAGCAATGGAAATAGAGGGACCCTAGTTACTGAATACAGAGCACAGTGCTGAGCGTCAGAAGAGATGAAACCCTCAATAGGACAGAAAATAATATAAGTGGGCTGATAGTTAATAGGGGAAAGACAAGAAGTGTACAACAAAGAAAGGGATTTGGCTTACTAGCGAGGGATAGCCAAGTAGATTTTGAAGGTTAAATGGGAGAATTTATATCATAAGTTCTCTGGAACAAATGGGCCTGGTAGGGCTGGAGGTGTGTGACTGTCTCTTGGTGTAGAAAATTACTCCCAAGTCTCAAACACCCTGTGAATTCTGCAGAGAGAGTACTTTGTCATTTGAACCTGAAAGTAAGGATTTCTTATTTCTTTCCAATTCCAAGATTCCTTAAGATTCATTTCCAATTGTTGATTATCTTTATCTAACAAATAATGTATTATTCTTCTGGGTGTTTCTAATAAACGATTGTCTTCACTTTATGTTGCTTATAACAAAATATCTGAAACTGGCTAACTTAAGAAGAAATTTCTTAAAGTTGTGATAGTTGAGAAGCCAAAGGTCAAAAGTCAAGAGGCCATATATGGTTAGGGCCTTCTTGCTGGTGAGGTCACTTTGCTGAGTCTCAACTCAGTGCAGGACATTACACGAAGAGGGGGTTGAGCATGCAAACTCAGGTAATTTCTCCTTTTTTTGCAAAGCCACCAGTCCCACTGCAATGACAATCCATTAATACACTAGCCCATTAATCCATGAATGAATTAGTCTATTCATGAAAGCAGAACCCTCATGACCCAATCATCTCTTAAAAGTCTCACCTATCAAAACTGCCACATTGGGGATGCTACATGTGTTTCAAAAGGGGAAAAATATTCAAACTATACCTCCAACTCCACCCAGGTTGCTGTAGATACTTTTATTTCTTTTTATGGCTGAGTAGTATTCCATAGTATAAATATATCACCTTTTCTTTATCCACTCACCAATTTATGGGCATTTGGGTGAGTTTCATATTTTCACAATTGTGAATTGTGCTGTTATAAACATGCATGTGCAAGTGTCTTTTTCATATAATGACTTCTTTTCCTCTGGGTAGATAGATACTAGCATTGGTAGTAGTGGAATTGATGGATCAAATTGTAGATCTACTTTTAGTTCTTTATGAAATCTTCATACTGTTTGTCATAGTGAATGGAATAGTTTACATTCCCACCAGCAGTGTCAAAGTGTTCCCTTTTCACCATACCCACACCAACATCTATTATTTTTTTATTAAGACCATTCTTGCACAGCGAAGGCGGTATCGCATTGTGGCTTTGACTTGCATTTCCCCATTAGTGATGTTGAGCATTTGTTTGTTGGCCATTTGTGTCTCTTTTTGTGAGAATTGTCTATCCATGTCCTTAGCCCACTTTTTGGTGGGATTATTTGTTTTATTGTGCTGATTTGTTTGAGTCCCTTAAAGATTCTGAATATTATTTTGCTGCATGCATAGTTTGTGAATACGTTGTCACAATCTGTGGGTTGTCTGTTTACCCTGCTGATTATTTCTTTTGCTGTACAGATGCTTTTTAGTTTAAGTCCCATCTATTCATCTTTGTTTTTATTGCATTTGCCTTTTGGTTTTTGATCACAAACTTTGCCTAAGCCAATGTCTAGAAGAGGTTTTTTGATGTTATCTCCTAGAATTTTTATGATTCTAGGTCTTAGATTTAAGTATTTGATCCATCTTGAGTTGATTTTTGTAATCCATCTTGAGTTGATTTTCGTGGTCACCTATTGAGATAATATAATTTTTGTTTTTAACTATGTGGTGTATCACATTTACTGACTTGCATATGTTAAACCATCCATATATGCCTGGAATAAAATCCACTTGATCCATGGTGGGTTATCTTTTTGATATGCCTTTGGATTTGGTTTGCTAGTATTTTGTTGAGGATTTTTGCATCGAAGTTCCTCATGAATATTGGTCTGTAGTTTGCTTTTTTTGTTTTGTCCTTTCCTGGCTTTAATATGAGGGTGACACTGGCTTCATAGAATGATTTAGGAAGTATTTCTACTTTATCTTTTGGAATTGTTTCAGTAGGATTGGTACCAATTCTTCTTTGAATGTCTGATAAAATTCAGCTGTGAATCAGTCTGGTCCTGGACTTCTTTTTGTTAGCAAAATTTTAATTGTTATTTTAATATCACTGCTTGTTATGGGTCTGTTAGAGTTTGGATTTCTTCCTGGTTTAATCTAGGAGGGTTGTATCTTTCCAGGAATTTATCCATCTCTTCTAGATTTTCTAGTTTGTGTGTGTAAAGGTGTTCATAGTAACCTTGAATAATCATTTGTGTTTCTGTGGTATCAGTTGTAATATCTCTCATTTTGTTTTTAATTGAGTTTATTTGGATCTTTTTTTGGTTAATCTCATTGATGGTCTATTAGTTCTACTCTAATTTTGGTTATATCCTTTCTTCTGCTGCGTTTGGGTTTGATTTGTTCTTGTTTCTCTAGTTCCTTGAAGTGTGACCTTAGATTATGCTCTTTCAGACTTTTTGATGTAGGTATTTAATGCTCAAAACTTCCTCTTAGCACTGTTTTTGCTATATCCCAGAGGTTTTGATGCATTGTGTCACTATTATCATTCAGTTCAGATAATTTTTAAATTTCTATCTTGATTTCATTGTTGAACCAGTGATTATTCACATGCAGATTTAATTTTCATGTATTTGCGTGGTTTTGAAGGTTCCTTTTGGAGTTGATTTCCAATTTTATTCCACTGAAGTCTGAGAGAGTACTTGATATCATTTCAATTTTCTTAAACTTGTTTGTGTCTTATTACATGGTGTATCTTAAAGAATGTTTCATGTGCTGATGAGCAGAATATATCTTCTGCAGTTGCTGAGTAGAATGTTCTGTAAGTACCTATGAAGTGCATTTGTTCTGGGGTATAGATTAAGTTTCTTTTTTTTTTCTGTACTGATGAGCTGTCTAGTGCTGTCCGTGGAGTATTGAAGTCCCTCACTATTATTGTGTTGTTGTCTATCTCATTTCTTATGTCTAACAGTAATTGCTTTATAAATTTGGAAGCTCTAGTATTAGGTGCACATATATTCAGGATTACGATATTTTCCTGTTGGACTAGTCCCTTTATCATTATATAATGTCTCTCTTTGTATTTTTTAACTGTTATTGCTTTAAAGTCTGCTTTGTCTGATATAAGTATAGCTAAGCTTACTGGCTTTTGGTGTCCATTTGCATGAAATGTCTTTTTTTCACCTTTATCTTAAGTTTATGTGAGTCCTTACGGGTTAGGTGAGTCTTTTGAAGGCAGCAGATACTTAGTTGGTGAATTCTTATCCATTCTGCCATTCTGTATCTTTTAAGTGAAACATTAAGGCCATTAAGGCCATTTACATTCCATGTTAGTATTGAGATGTGAGGTACTATTCTATTCATCATGCTAGTTGTTGCCTGAATAACATTTTTTTTTTTAGATTGTGTTACTCTTTTATAGTCCCTGTGAGACTTATGATTTAAAAAGGTTCTATTTTGGTGTATTTCAAGGTTTTGTTTCAAGATTTAAAACTCCTTTTAGCAGTTCGTGTAGTGCTAGCTTGGTAATAGCAAATTCTCTTAGCATTTGTTTTTCTGAAAACTTTATTTTTCCTTCATTTCTGAATCTTACTTTCACTGGATACAAAATTCTTCACTGATAATTATTTTGTTTAAGAAGGCTAAAGATAGAATCCCAATCACTTCTACCTTGTAGGGCTTCTGCTGAGAAATCTGCTGTCCATCTGATAAGTTTTCCTTTATATGTTAATCCTTTAAATTTTCCTTACAGGGTTAAATGTGTCTAAGCTCAGATTCTCCTTGGGTGGGACTTGCTGTGGCCACTGTAGGGGAAGAGTCTAAGTTTACCTGATGCTTTTGTCTCACAGCTTTTCTTTCCTTAATCTCGACTTTAGATAACCTGATGATTACGTGCTTAGATGATGATAATTTTGTGATGAATTTCCTGGGTATTCTTTGAGCTTCTTGTATTTGAATGTCTAGACCTCTAGCAAAGCCAGGCAAGTTTTCCTCTACTATTCTCTCAAATATGTTTTTCAGACTTACAGATTTTTCTTCTTCCTCAGGAACACCAATTATTCTTATGTTTGATCATTTAATATAATCCTAAACTTGTTGGTGTCTGTGTTCATTTTTAAAACTTTTATTCTGTTTCTCTTTTTTCAGATTAGGCCAATTTGAAAGCCTTGTCTTCAAGCTCTGAAGTTTTTTTCTTCTACTTGTTTGATTCCATCATTGAAACTTTCAAGAGTATTTTGCATATCTCTAAGTTTGTCTTTCATTTTCAGAAGTTGTGATTCTTTTTTTTATTTATAGTATCTATTTATCTGGAGATTTTTTACATCCATATCCTGTTTTGTTTTGTTTTTTTTTAATTTTTTTTAAGCTGGTTTTCACCTTTCTCTGGTGCCTCCACGAGTAGCTTAATAATTGACCTTCTGAATTCTTTTTCTGACAATACAAAGATTGCTTTTAGTGTGGATCCATTGCTGGTGAGCTAGTGTGATCTTTTGGGAGTGTTATAGAACCTAGTTTTGACATACTACCAGAATTGTTTTCCTTGTTTCTTCTTATTTGGATAGATTATGTCAGAGGAAAGATCTGGGGCTCCAGGGCTGCTGTTCAGATTTCTTTTGTCCCATGGTGTGCTCCCTTGATATAGTGCTCTCCCATTTCTTGTAGGGATGGAGCTTCCTGAGAGCTGTATTGCAGTAATTGTTATTGTTCTTCTGAGTCTAGCCACCCAGTGGAGCTACTGGGCTCCAGGCTGATACTGGGGAGTGAATGTAAAGTGTCCTGTTATGTGATCCACTTTAAGATCTCTCAGCCATGAATACCAGGACCTGCTTCACTCGAGGTACCAGGGAGTGAAGTGGACTCTGTGAGAATCCTTGGTTGCAGTTTTATTTAGTGCACTGGTTTTCTTGAATGCTGGTTGTGCTGGAAGTGAAGTTATCATGCGGACACATGTGGGATGTCTGGTTGGCCAGGATGTTACAGGCGGGGGAATTAGCTGTTGCTCTCTCCTTTCTTGGAGCATGATTGTTCTGTTATGAGTTGCTATAATGGTTTTAGTTGGTTGGCCTCCAGCCAGGAGATGGTACTTGCAAGAGAGCACCAGCTGTGATAGTATAGTGGGGACACAAACTTGTGCTAACTTTGCTTAATCATTTCTACCATCTGATTTAAAGTGAAAGACATGCAACTCTTACTTGTTTATAGGTCATTGCAGGGTTATTAATTGACCTATTTTAATATCATCATGTCTTATGGAATAGGTAGGCCTGAAGAGAAGGAAAGAGATGGGGAAACAGCCGGCCAGTGGTTCAGTCAGAACACAAAGCTTTATCCATTAAGTATGTCTTTTTTTTTTTTTTTTTTTTTTTTTTTGAGATGGAATCTCTCTGTGTCACCAAGGCTGGAGCACAGTGGTGAGATAGCTCACCACAACTTCTGCCTGTGGGTTCAAATGATTCTCCTGCCACAGCCTCCAGGCTAGCTGGGACTACAGGTGTATGCCACTACACTCAGCTTTTGTTTTTCTTTTGTATTTTTAGTAGAGACAGGGTTTCACCATGTTGGACAGGCTGGCCTTGAACTCCTAACCTCAGGTGATCCACCCTCCTCAGCCTCCCAAAGTGCTGGGATTATAGGCGTGAACCACCACACAGAGCCAGATTTTCACCTTATGTGGACATGGTTCATGACACCCCAAAACAATTATGGTAGTAACATTAAAGATCACTGACTACAAATCACTATAACAAATATAATAATAATGAAAATGTCTGAAATATTGCACAAAATACCAAAATGTGATACAGAGAAACAAAGTGAGGACATTCTAATGGAAAAATGGAGCCAATAGATTTGCTCAATGCAGTGTTGCCACAAACTTTTATTTTGTAATAAACTCAGTATCTTCTAAGTGCAATAACATTAAGTGTGCCTAGATAAGATATATTAAGTGTCTGCTCCAATGCAGAAAAGACAGTCAATGACCCAACTGGGATTCAAAATTCAAAATATGATATTGCACTGCCATGTAGTATTCATGTATGGTACAGTATAGCATTTCTCTATAAAAATGTTATTTTGCTAGAGGGCTGTAATCTAGATGTGAAAAGTCAGTATTGCAGAGATGCTATCACAGAAGAAAGCATATGCATTTAAATAGGGAATATCTGTCTGAGTGTTTCTCATACCTCAGTGTACATCAAAATTACCTAGAAGACTTGTTAATACACAGATTGCCAAAAGACAGTAAAGAATACTAAAATGAGCTTATTCAACTCTATAATTCTTTAGCTCTACTATGAAAAGCCTTCTAAATATATCTTTTTAAAAAATCTTTTTTAAAAAAATTATTCCCATATCTTCCTTTACACTAGAAATAAGGAAATTCTGAAGCAACCAGATACTAAGAAAATTGGTCCAAACAATGCTCAAACCTATTACTGGCAGGAACTTATCTAGCTACTGCCAAATTTATTCTGGCAGTCCAAAGAGTCTGGGAGTGTGGGAACCACAAACATGACCATGGTGGCCACATGCCAGGCTTTGCTTTATTCACTGGACATCTTGAATACTAAATATCCAGAAACCTTGGATGGGTGGCAATGTTCCTCCCACATCCAGGCATGGATGAGACCTAAATTAGGGAGAAACCCAGAGTTGGAAAGCACTGTACTAATCGTAGATGCCTAAAAAATGAGATTTGCCAAATGAATGAATGGACAACACTTTACCACACCAGATATGTCAATTTAGGACCACAGTTCCCTTTTGCTTCATTTCTTAATTTAAAAATTCTTATTCCAAATCCTTGTTTGTTTTGCTGGTTTTGTTGTCTTCCATGCATCTGTTCATTTGTTTAAGTAAAATCATCTAATTTTTGCTTCTGTTTCCTCTAGTTACAGTGTCACATCTGCTTACCATATTTATTTTTAATTGGTTTGTGATAAATGGCAACTTTATGCCTAACCCTTTAGCTTGCAGCTTAGAGTTTGTTTGGATAATCAAAATTTTAGTTTGCATAAGACAAAATTTTGCCCGTCTGTTTTGTCAAAGATTCTAGGACAATGAAACTTAGAATTTTTTTAAATGTGTCATTTTTATTTTGGCTTGGATCCCCAAGAAGTAAATTCATATTGTTTATCTACTGCCCAACCTTGTCTGGATCTTCAATATGTATATTTCAAGTGGTGGTATTAGTGTATGAGGCTACTATCCATAACCCAGCTTGCAAGATAGTGATCTTAGTGGATTAGAAGAAAATTCTATTAAAAGATAATAGAACAAAGAAACAAATACTATGTATTTTGCATCAGGCAAATCACAGCTATCGTAGTGTTCTCATACCAAATATTTTCCAAAGTAGTCTCTGAAGAATCCTTTCCTAATGAGCATTAGAATCAACAATTCCCAGAAAATCAGCTAAAGTGCCCTTCTGAGTGATATTCTCACTAAACCATTTCAGTGAACCCCACTGGCATGATCAACCTTTCCCTCAACAAATGTCCTCTTCTGCTGGGAGCCCTGTTTGGATGGATTCTCTTAGCCTCAGTCCTCCAGTGGTTTCACAGATTTTATCAAAGGAAGTCCCTGAGTTTTACTCTTGATTGATCCTCTGATTATAATACTTTCAGAAAGATGTCATCAAAACAGTAATTGCTTAGTTGGAACTGTCTACTATTAACAGTTACTTTCTTCTCTAAATTCTCTACATTTCAAATGCTCCAGGGAAAAGATAATATATTGCAAGGGGCCTCTCTCTTTAGCCTGCATCAAAATCGCCTGGAAAATTTGTTAATACACAGATTGCTAACCCCAATTCCGGAGATTCTGACTTTGTACATCTGGGATGAGGCCTGAAAACTTGCATTTCTTACAAGCAATATTGATATCACTGGGTCAATGGCTATAGTTTGAAAACCACTGCTATAGTGGAAGGAGTACCAATTTTTGAGGCAGACAAGCTTAAGTCTAAATTGTAACTGCATTACTTACTAGTTGTGTCACATTGAACAAAAGACCTAATGTCTCAAATCCTTAGTTTCCTTACTAATATATATTAAAGATGGCAATCAATACCACTTAGGGTCACACACACACACACACACACACAGACACACACACACAATGTTAGCTCAGTATCTGACAAAATGAAATATTCTATAAGTAGTTTCCTTTCTCTTTTTCTCTGGATGAATAATTAATTCATCCTGAAGCCAGCCCAGTCGGTCTCTTAACAAAGAAAGCCAGCCCAGTTGGTCTCCACCCTGGGCAACATTAAAGCCAGTATCACTGACTCAACCCCAACATAGGTGCTCTTTCTCTTAAATATAGTGCTAGTAATCCTTTCCCAAAGAAATACTGGCTGTTTCTCTAAGAGATGTCAAAGGGCTCCAGCTACCTCCCAATTATTCTTATTAAGTCCTCTGTGAAAATACCCAAATAAAAAAGGTTTCTAAATGACAAACACTGATTACTGGCTATAAACTCACTTGAAGGTAGGTTGTTTAAAAGTTTCTAAATCTTACCCATCTTTGAAAGCCTTCCTAAATAAGTTTGCAAAATTAGCTTGGATAGAAAGAAACTCAATCTGTTTAATCTCAGCAAAGCACAATTGTAGGCAAGTCTTTCTGCTAGTTATTTTTTTTTCTTTTTGTAAATTGAATCAAGTAAATTGGGTTAACCAACAGAACTGTACCTTCTCCAAAGCTTTTTTAGATTTTCAAATTTCCATCTCAATCTTAATTTGATTTTGTATTGGGTATTAGCATGTAATAACTGAACATCAGGAACAAGAAGCAGTGAGACAAAAATAGGGATAAACATCAAGTATCTAAGAAAAAGACCCCATTTACTGAGCATTCATCATCTACAATGCATTAGGCTAAAGCATTTTGCATACACTCTCTTCTTTCATCTTACAGTAATCCTGTGATATGGAAAAATGTTTCATCCCCATTGTATATATGATGAAACTGAGGTTTTAAGAAGTAAAGAGGTAAAGCTCCCTTAGCTAGTAAGTGGCAGGTTTGGGATTCAAACTTAGGTCTCTGATACTTTTGCTTTTAATTATTACACCACACTCTCTTTCTTGTTGTTAACAATGATAAATAACTCCTAAAGAATCCCTTATTTCTAAAGATGCATGCTGGAATATTCAAGGATGAATTAAAATACACACACACACACAAATATGACAAACTAACAACTGCTAAAACTAGACAAAGAAGATCAGGTGTTTGTTATTTTTTTTTCTGTATGTTTTAAAATTTTAATAATCAAAAGTTAGAAGGAAATGAGGCACTCACCAAACTTCCTAAGGTGATAATGTGAAGTTAAGTTCAGAATATGAATGTAAAAATAACACAAGACAGAATGCAAACAAATATTTCAGAGAAGAAGAGTTCACTGAAGGAATTGAAATTCTTTCAGTGTACAAGTCTTTTCTTAATTGCCTTATCTTTCACTATTAGCTTTTATACCTCTATAGCTTTGATTGTCTTAATATCTCCCTACACTCTCTTCAGGCACCTCATAAAAGTTTACTTACTCATTTCAAAAATAAAAATCTTCTAGGGGCCCTAAAAACCCCCCAAATACTTCTCTCTCTCTTTCTCTCTCTCTCTCTCTCATTCTTTCTCCCTCCCTCTCTCTCTCTCTTCTTTCTCTCTCTCCCAGATATAATAGCTCATAATTTTCATGTTCTGCCAAATTGATAATTATTTCAGAAAATATAATGAACTTTTATGTCAATCCAAGCTAGCTGCAATTTGCAGAATATTATTTCTAAAAAGTAAAGCCAAGTTAAAACAAACAAAAGTAAATGATATTATATGACACTATTTGAGTTGTAATTTTTCAGTATTGTATTCAAGTTAAAAAATCAGATTATTCCTATGCTATGCAACCTCTTATTCCTGAAGATCCTGGATTTAAACAGTCAATATTATAATCGACTTAAATGAATGAAAGAAACATCACCCAGAAGGCTTGTACCATAATGATAAATTTTAACACTAAAAACCAGACCTGTCTTTTTCCATATCTATCAACAACATATCATACATGTAATTGATTTACAAAATACAATAATTCACCAGAAAATGTTAAATGCCTGTAATTATCCTCTAGGCTGTAGGCCCAGTAACATAATTAGAACCAGAATTGTCTAGTTACAAAAATGTTTAGAGAAACCAAAAGAAATTCAGAAATTCTGAAGACAAAGATCAGCTTGTTCGGGGTGTGTGTGTGTGTGTGTGTAAGCTGGTCCTAAAAGAACAGTATGGAATTAAGAAGTTTGAGCTTCTGAAATAAACTACTTATATTCATAATATTATCTCAAAAGTGATCTATGCTGTTGGGGCAAGTTGTTTGCCCTCTGTAAGCCTCAGACTATTCATTGTTAAGTACAATGATAGCAACTATTAGATAATGTTGTCATGAGGATAACATTTAAAAACCCATGTAGAATGCATCAAACAGCACCTGTTGATAATTAAGCATTTAATGCATGCTATATATTTTTATTTCCATTACTTTTATTTCTATGCAGGGATATCAGGATATTCCAAACTCAAAATGTTCAAAACTAAACTCATCTTTATCCTCTCCATATTTACTTCTTTTTCTCTAGTATTTATTCTTATTAACAAGACCATGATCCACTTATTACTTCAAGATTGAAATCCAAAATAAATTTAATTATGTAATAAAAATATTCAATAATTACACTGCATCAATGAGACCTTCTTAATAGCTCTCAAAGTTGCCTTCCTTCCTCCATGTCCTCTAATACTGACTTAATTCATGCCCTCTTCAATACTCATCTGTTTACTGCAATAGCTCCTTTATCCCAGTCTTGCTCCCTGCAGTATATTCCCCCTAAGCTTTCCTAATAACAACTCTTTTAGATTATCATTTGACTTTATTTTCAAAATAGGCATATAGTGACTTCTTATGAAGAGCCTTCAAGTTTCTATTCAAACATGGCAAATCAAACACATGCAATAATCTCTATTTCTTTCTAAAAATTATACTAGTTATCTATGGCTCTGAAATAAATAACCCCAACTTGGAAGCCAGAAAAGCTATGAACATTTATTATCTCACAGTTGCTATGGATCAGAAACTTGGGTATGTCTTATCTGGGTTGCTGTACCTCAGGGTTTCTTATAAGGCTACAATCAAGGTGTCAGTAGGGACTGCAGTCTGATCTAAAGACTTGAGTGAGGGATGTAATGTGCTACCAAGCTCATTCATGTGGCAGAGTTCAGTTCCTCTCAGCTTGGTGAACCGAGTGCCTACATTCTTCGAGGGCTATTGGCCAGAGGCCTCCTTTGCTTTTTGCCATGTGGGCTCTTCTGTAGGGCAGCTCACTATATGGAAGCTTGCTACCCTCAGGGCTATCAACAGAGCAAGAGTAAGAGCAAGACAAAAAGACCAAACCATGATTTTCTGTAACTAATCTCAGAGATAACGTTGTATTACATTAGTCCACACTTCATTAAAACTGAGTCACTAAGTCCAACGTGCACGCAAGTCCATCTGCACTCAAGGATGGGAGAGGGCCTTATACAAGGACATGAATACCAAGAATCAGGAATCATTGGGAACTATTGTAGATACTGTCTACCAAACCCTTTAAATAGACAGCAAAAATATAAAACAGGCATTAGCCCCCAGGGCAAAGGGAAGTGCAGAAGACAGGAAATTGAGCAAATAAATGAACTAATGACATATGATTTAATAGCTCAGAGAAAACCTAAATCTTTAAGAGAAAGCCAAACAGAAGCTAACCAATTCATAAATTCAGAATTTTCTTCAGAAAGCTAGTGGTGAATGGACATCACCAAAATGAGGGATTAAACCAAAAAGGAGAAAATAGAAAGTCAAAAAATAACAAACATAATGCAAGTCAAAGCAAAGGATTTATTTATTTATTTATGCTTATTACTTTTTTTTCCTTGAGATGGACTCTCACTCTGCCACCCAAGCTGGAGTGCAGTGGCACGATCTCGACTCATTGCAATCTCGCCTTCTTAGTTCAACTGATTCTCCTGCCTCAGCCTCCCCAGTGGCTGGGACTACAGGCACGCGCCACCACGCCCAGCTAATTTTTATATTTTCAGTAGAGATGGGGTTTCACCATTTTGGCCAGGATGGTCTCAATCTCTTGACCTGGTGATTTGCACACCTCAGTCTCCCAAAGTGCTAGGATTACAGGCATAAGCCACTGCGCCCAGCCCAAAGAGAGAAATTTAAAATAACATTTTGCGAAACAAGCTGGAGAGAAAACAACTGAGGCTGTAGCAGTAGAACCGTGTTCTAAGACACTGTCTGCTAGAAGAAAATTAAACAGATAGAATGTCTGATATGTCTCAACATATTCAGGAACTATTTTCAATTCTACCATTGAAGTTAGATATAAATTATTGATAGGGTGAACAGAAAGCTAAGCAAATCAAAAAACAAAATTTGTGTGCTATATTTACAAAGTGAAATGTAAAATAAAGGGAAAATAATAATAGTATCTAGCTCACCTATTAAAAAATCAGCAGTATTTTAAATAAATATTTAACCAAAAGTTGTAGAGTAGGTATATTAGAATTAAAAGGAAGTAAAGTTGTACATATAAAGAAAGAACAGCAGAAGAAAGATACATCTTTATCTTCCATTACACAACAGCAATGTCTAAAATGTTTTTATTCCTAAATAAAATTTCAACAAATATTTCAATCCATATAAACACATTGTGCAAATCCTCCTGAAATTCATTTGAAACCTAATTCCAAAGACTGTATGCTGAATGTAAGGCCACAAAAGCAAAGTTAATTTCAGATAAATCTCAACACAGAATAAATCTCTTAGTTTTTCTGCCATTTAAGAAATTCATTTTTAGATGCAACATACTATATGTACAAATTTATATAGGATTTAATAAAAATGCAAATAACATTATTATTCTGCAGCAAAAATCACCACAATGACAATATAGATCTAGTTCTTCTCCTGGTTTCCATTTGCTTTGGGTAGAAAAATTGTCAAGGTTTAACTTAAAAAAAAAAAATGTGTCATGACTTCAGGCAAATGATATAAACTCATTATGTCTTTATCTCTGAAAGAGTGAGATAATACCTCAAAGGTGGGAAAATATTTTTAATGTGTGACAAAGAAAATTAAAGGTATAAATTTTAAAAAGAAATTTTCTGGCTTGCACAATTTCTGCTAAAAACTGTTGATAGTATTATAGTGATTCTCCTTTATGTGACAATTCACCTTTCTCTTGCAGCTTTTAAAATTATTTCTTTGTCTCTAACTTTAGACAATTTGAATATCACGTGTTGTGGTGTGGGGCTCTTTCGGTTCATCTCATTTGGTGTCCTATGGGCTTCCTAGATCTCATCCTCTAATTTCTTTATCAGATTTGGGAAATTTTCTACCATTACTCTTTTGAATATATTTCTGTCCCTTTCTCTCTTTCTGTTACTTCTGGCATGCCAATTATGTATGTGTTCTCCTTGATTATCCCCTATTAAGCTTTCAAGTTATTTTCACTCTTTCATTCTTTTTGTCTCCTCAGATTGACAGACCTGTCTTCAAATTCACTGATTGTCTGCCCTCCTTTAAATTAGTATGTTGTTGAGTGCTTCTATTGAATTTTCAGTTCAGTTATAGCATTCTTCACATCTAATATTTCTCTTTGGTACTGCTTTATACTTTCTATCTCCTTGTCGAAGTTCTCAGCTTGTTCTTACATTGCTGTCTTGACTTCTGTGAGCCTCTTTATAACCATAATTTTGAATATCCTTGGGTAAATCACAAAAGTTTACTACATTTGGCTTGGCTTCTAGAAATTTACCTTGTTCTATTATTTGGAATATATCCTTGTTTCTTCATTTTCCTTGATCTCTGTGTTGCTATCTGTACATTAGATAAGATACCATCTTCTAAGACTGGACTTATGTAGGAGGTTTTCACCAATCCATCCAGCCAGAGATTTTTTTTTATTGTATTTTGGGCTCTGGTGTACATGTGCATATCCAGCATCCAGCAGGATTGTTGCATAGGCACATACATGCCATGATGGTTCGCTGTCTCCAACCCCCCTGTGCCCCCCTGCCACCCCATCGCCTATATTGGGCATTCTAGTGGTGTTATCCTTCCCCATCCTCCCCGCCACCCACTGTCCCTCCCCTCCCCTCCCCTCCACCCCCCCACCACTTAGCACAGTGGATGTTGTTCTCTTTCCTGTGCACAAGTTTTGTCATTGCTCATCACCCGCTTATGAGTGAAAATATGCAGTGCTTGGTTTTCTGTTCTTGTGCCAGTTTGCTGAGAATGATGGTTTCTAGATTCATCTATGTCTCTACAAAGGACATGAACTCATCATTTTTTATGGCTGCATAGTATTCCATGGTGTATATGTGCCAAATATTTTCCTTGCCCAGTCTATCATCGATGGGCATTTGGGTTGGTTCCAGGTCTTTGCTATTATAAACAGCATCACAATGAACATACGTGTGCATGTGTCTTTATAATAGAGCAATTTATAATCCTTTGGTTACATACCCAGTAACGGGATTGCTGGGTCAAATGGAATTTCTATTTCTAGGTCCTTAAGGAATCGTCACACTGTCTTCCATAATGGTTGAACTCATTTGCACTCCTAGCAGTGTAAGTGCTCCTCTTTCTCCACATCCTCTCCAGCATCTGTTGTCTCCAGATTTTTTAATGATTGCCATTCTTACTGGTATGAGATGGTATCTTAATGAGATTTTGATTTGCCTTTCTCTAATGACCAATGATGATGAGCATTTTTCCATATGTTTGTTGGCCGCATATATGTCTTCTTTTGAAAAGTGTCTGTTCATATCCTTCACCCACTTTTGAATGGGTTTGTTTTTTTCTTGTAAATCTGTGTTAGTTCTTTGCAGATTCTGGATATTAGCCCTTTGATGGGTAGATTGCAAAAATTTTTCCCATTCTATTGGTTGTTGGTTCAGTCTAATGATTGTTTCTTTTGCTGTGCAAAAGTTCTAAAGTTTAATTAGATCCCATTTGTCTATTTTGGCTTTCGTTGCCATTGCTGTTGGTGTTTTAATTATGATCATGAAGTCCTTGCCTGTGCCTATGTCCTGGATGGTGCTGCCTAGGTTTTCTTCTAGGGTTTTTATGGTGTTAGGTCTTATGTTTAAGCCTTTAATCCATCTGGAGTTAATTTTTGTATAAGGTGTAAGGAATCGGTCCAGTTTCAGCTTCTTGCCTATGGCTAGCCAGTTTTCCCAACACCATTTATTAAACAGGGAATCCTTTCCCCATCACTTGTTTTTGTCAGGTTTGTCAAATATCAGATGGTTGTAGATGTGTGGCATTGCCTCTGATGCCTCTGTTCTGTTCCATTGATCTATATCTCTGTTTTGATACCAGTACCATTCTGTTTTGATTACCGTAGCCTTGTAGTATAGTTTGAAGTCAGGTAGTGTGATGCCTCTAGCTTTGTTCTTTTTGCTTAGGATTGTCTTGGCTATGTGGACTCTCTTTTGGTTCCATATGAAGTTTAAAGTATTTTTTTTCCAGTTCTGTGAAGGTCAATTGTAGCTTGATGAGGATAGCATTGAATCTATAAATTTCTTCGGGCAGTGTGGCCATTTTCACAATATTGATTCTTCCTAACCATGAGCATGGAATGTTTTTCCATCTGCTTGTGTCCCCTCCTATTTCCTTGAGCAGTGGTTTGTAGTTCTCCTTGAAGACATCTTTTTCATCCTTTGGTAGTTTTATTCCTAGGTACTTTTTTCTCTTTGTAGCAATTGTAAATGGGAGTTTACTCATGATTTGACTCTCTGTCTATTATTTGTGTATAGGAATGCTTGCGATTTCTGCACATTGAATTTGTATCCTGAGACTTTGCTGAATTTACTTATCAGCTTAAGGAGGTTTGGGGCTGAAATGATGGGATCTTCTAAATATATGATCATGTCATCTGCAAATAGGGACAATTTGACTTCTTCTTTTCCCAATTGAATGCCCTTTATTTCTTTTTTCTTGCCTCTTTACTCTGGCTAGAACTTCTAATACTATAGTGAAGAGGAGTGGTGAGAGAGGGCATCCTTGTCTAGTGCCAGTTTTTAAAGGGAATCCTTCCAGTTTTTGCCCATTCAGTATGATATTGGCGGTGGGTTTGTCATAAATATCTTTTATTAATTTTGAGATACATTCCATCAATACCTAGTTAATTGAGAGTTTTTAGCATAAAGGGCTGTTGAATTTTGTCAAAGACCTCTCTGCCTCTATTGAGATAATCGTGTGGTTTTTGTCTTTGGTTCTGTTTATGTGGTGGATTATGTTTATAGATTTGCATATGTTGAACCAGCCTTGCATCTCCGGGATGAAGCCTACTTGATCATGGTGGATAAGCTTTTTGATGTGCTGTAGATTCGGTCTGCTATTATTTTATTGAAGATATTTGCATCAATGTTCATCATGGATATTGCCCTGAAATTTGCTTTTTCAGTTGTGTCTCTGCCAGGTTTTGGTATCAGGATGATACTGGTCTCATAGAAAGAGTTAGGGAGGATTCCCTCTTTTTGTATTGTTTGGAATAGTTTCAACAGGAATGGTACCAGCTCCTCTTTGTACATCTGGTAGAATTCAGCTGTGAACCCATCTGGACCTGGAATTTTTTTGGTTGGTAGGCTATTGATTGCTGCCTCAACTTCAGACCTTGTTATTGGTCTATTCAGGGTTTCAACTTCTTCCTGGCTTAGTCTTGGGAGTGTGAAAGTATCCAGGAATTTATCCATTTCTTCCACATTTACTGGTTTATGTGCATAGAGCTGTTTATAGTAAACCCTGGTCGTAGTTTGTATTTCCGAGGAATTGGTGGTGATCTCCCCTTTATCATTTTTTATTGCATCTATTCAATTCTTCTCTCTTTTCTTTTTTATTAGCCTAGATAGTGGTCTATTTTGTTGATATTTAAAAAAAAAAACAGCTCCTGGATTTATTGATTTTTTTCGAAGGGGTTTTTGTGTCTCTATCTCTTTCAGTTGTACTCTGATCATGGTTATTTCCTGTATTCTGCTTGCTTTTGAGGTATTTTTTATCTTGCTTCTCTAGCTCTTTCAATTTTGACAATATGGTGTTAATTTTAGATCTTTCCTCACTTCTCTGGTGGGCATTTATTACTATAAATTTCCCTCTAGACACTGCTTTAAATGTGTCCAATAGATTCTGGTACGTTGTGTCTTCATTTTCATTGGTTTCTTTTATTTCTCCATTTCATTGTTTATTCATTCGTCACGCAGGAGCAAGTTGTTCAGTTTCCATGTGATTGTTCATTTGAGTGCTTTCACCGCCTCCCCAGCCAGAGATTTTAAAGTGCCTATCTGATGTAATCTTTGTGTCTGTCCAGATTGCTCTCTCTTGTTTTGGTAGAACCTGGAGCTTAACTAAGATGTGCCACAGCTTTTTAGTACCCAAAGACCAGTAAAATAGGAGACAGACTCTTTATGTGTAGCTAAAGAGTTTGGGGTGTTGAATGTGAGTTCCGGTTCTTTCTATCTTCACAGTGAGTCTGGATCTGTGTGTCTATCTCCCACTCTCTCTGGTCTAAGCCAAGGAGAGGATCTGTGGCAAATGTCTACATTCATGATCAGGTCACACATTCTGGTCCCAGAGGGACAGATACTGGGAGTAGGCCCATTGTACATCCACCTGTTTGTTTTCTGTGGTCTTGAGCCACTCAGCATCACAAAGACCCTTCTTCAAGTTCCGGAGGTGGGTTGTTAAAGGGACAGTTTATTAGATGGAAGCTATGGAAACTGTGGTGCTTGGGGCATGGCCAAACACAATCCAGGGTAGATAGGCCTGAATTTATCTCTAAAATGATCCAGAGGGATCTTTCTCAGCTATGGAAGGGCTATGGGTTTTTGCTCTTTGTTTGTTTGTTTTGCTGTTAGCTCTCCAATTCCAGTTTATTAGAGTCAATGTCGTTTGTATCCCTTCTGGAGAGAAAATGAGAGCTGCACATTCCTGCCCCTTTTCTCCACTGCTTTAAGGGGCCATAACTCCTGGAAATGTTTGGACAACCATTTAAAACCAGCTCTCGGATCAAGGGATACTCACATATGCCTAGTCTCATCTGTCCCAGAACTACTAGGTTTAGGATGGAGTCTTTTGAAAGGTAACTAAACATTGGGGCTCTCAGTAAGCATCCTATATCCCTTCTGGAAAAAAAAGGGGGGAGACTGTTGGGGAGGGGTTGTTTCATTTTAGGCCCTTTCTCTACACTCTTTCAGAAGGATGAAGTTCCAGGAGGGTGATGTTCTAGGAGGATGAAGTCCCCGGAGAAATTTGCATACACATTTAAAGACATTGCTTTTTTGTCTGCCATCTAGACAGACATGTGTATGACAGTCCCTTCCACTCCCAGAGCTAGGAGATTTGTGAATGACTCCTTCAGGTGGATGTTGTAACAGTTGAGGCACATGGTGTGGGTGCAGACTCCTTCCAGACTAGTGGCAGGTTAATAATTGACTCTAAAAGCCAGGCCACGCAGCAGCCACTGGAGGGGTGCATTGTAAACTCCTTCCTGGAAGAAACAGAGATCTGTAGTTTTTTAAGCCCTCTTTTTTTTGCACCATTCCTAGGACGATGAAGTCCCTAAAAGTGCTTGCATGCCCATAAAAAGTGAGTACTTTATTTCCTGTTATCTGGAGGGAAAGGCATATGTCTAATCCCCTCCATTTCCAGAGCACATGAATTAAGAGTCAAACCACAGGGAAGCTTGGAATTAAAACCCCGTATGTGAGATCTAGACCCTCCTCTCCACAAGGAGAAAGTGAATGCTGGAAACTTATTTCCTAGTGTTATGGCATAATGCATACCTGGGGTGATATTTGTGCCTGTGTGTGCATAAGTTTCTCCTGCCCATTCAGTGTGGATGTTCTCTCATATACCCAGTAAGTAGGAGTCTCTCGACTGGTCTCTGACTTTCCCCCAGAGAGAACTGATCCATGAATAGATGTTTATTTGGTGTAAACGTGTAAAGGGAGAGTGACAAGCTTCCTATTTTGCCATATTAGCAATGTCACTCCTTGCAGTTGCTAGTTTCTTGAGAAATTTATTAGCAAACTGCATTGTTTATAAATATGAGTGACCAATTTTTTTCAACTTAATGTTTTCAACATCAAATTTTACATTTTCTCATAAGCACATACTAACACTTGCTTTTTAAGTTTCTTTTTCTCATTTTGGATTGACTTTATATATTCTTTGCATTCTAGCTTTCTACATTATTTTACTAATTTTTTTTTTACTTTTCTGGGCACATAGTAGCAGCATATAGATAGATAGATAGATAGATAGATAGATAGATAGATAGATACAGCCATGCAATGCATAATAATTATGTCAGAGTAAATGGAGGATCCATCATATGAAGCATTTATCTTTTGTGTTACAAACTATCTAATTATACTCTTTTACTTATTTTTAAATGTACAATTAAATTATTGACTAGTGTCACCCTGTTGTGCTATCAAAATGTAGGTTTTATTCCTTCTTTTAAATTACATTCTGAAATAGGTCATCTTCCCCTCTACTCTCCTTCACAGCCTCTGGTAACTATCCCTCTACTCTTGATCTCCATGAGTTAAATTGTTTTAATTTTTAGCTCCCATAAATGAGTAAGAGCATGTGAAGTTTGTCTTTCTGTGCCTGTCTTATTTCAGTTAACATAATGACCTCCAGTTCCATCCATGTTGTTGCAAATGACTGGATCTCATTCTTTTTTAGGGCTGAATAGTACTCCATTGTGTATATGTATCACATTTTCTTCATTAATCTGTTGATGAACCCTTAAGTTGCTTCCAAATCTTGGCTGTTGTGAACAGTGCTGCAATAAACATAGGAGTTTAAATATCTCTTTGATATACTAATTTCCTTTCCATTGGGCATATACTTAGCAGTAAGACTGTAGGATCATATAGTAGCTCTGTTTTTAGTTTTTTGAGGAATTTCCATACTGTGCTCCAGCCATATGGTTGCACTAGTCTACATTCCCACCAACAGTTTACAAGAGCTCCCTTTTTGTCCATATCCTCACCAGCATTCGTTATTGCCTATCTTTTGGATAAAAACCAATTTAACTGGGGGGAGATAAATATCATTGTAGTTTTGATTTGCATTTCTCTGATGATCAATGATGTTGAGCACCTTTTGTCAACTTGTTGTGTATTTGTTTGCAATTTATGTGTCTTCTCTTGAGACATAATTATATATTTTTTTAAATATAAATAATTTTAAATAATTATATTTTTTTCCTATTAAGTTGTGGAAAAAACTTGTGCTCCTTATACAGTCTGATCATTAATCCCTTGTCAGATGAGAAGTTTGCAAATATTTTCTCTCATTCTGTGAGTTGTTGCCTCAGTTTGTTGTTTTCTTTGCTGTGCAGAAGCTTTCTAACTTGTGATTCCATTTGTACATTTTTCTGTTGGTTAACTGGGCTTGTAGTGTATCATGCAAGAAATCTTGGCCCAGACCAATGTTCGGGAGACTTCTCCAAAGTTTACTGATATTAGTTTCTTAGTTTGAGGCCTTAGATTTAAGTCTTTAATCCATTTTGGACTGATTTTTGTATATGGTGACAGACAGAAGCATAGTGTCATTCTTCTGCCTATGGTAATTCAGTTTTACCAGCACAATTTACTGAAGAGACTATCCCTTCCCTAATGTATGTTCTTGGCAACTGTGTCAAAAATGAATCCACTGTAAATACATGGATTTGTTTCTGGTTCTCTATTCTGTTCCATTTTTTTTTTTTTTTTTTTTTTTTTTTTTTTTTTTTTTTTTTTTTTTTTTTTTTTTTTTTTTTTTTGATGCCAGTGCCATACTGATTTGGTTACTATAGCTTTGTAGTTTGGCTTGGCTTGAAGTCAAGTAATGTGATTCTTCCAATTTTTTTTTTCTTTTTGCTCAGGATAGCTCTGGCTATTCTGGAACTTTTGTGACTTCATATAACCTTTAGCATTTTTAAAAAATTTCTGTGAAGATTGCTATTGGTATCTTGATAGACATTGCACTGAATCTATAGATTGCTTTGGATAGTATGGATATTTTAACAACATCAGTTTTTCCTGTCCATGAACATGGAATATCTTTTCATTTCTTTGTATTTGCTTCAATTTTTGCATCAATGTTTCATAATTTTTTTCAGTTTTTCTTATAGAGGACTTTCATTTCTTAGTTTAGGTTAATTACTAGGTATCTTATGTGTATCTGCTATAAATGGTATTACATTCTTGATTTTTCAGATAATTTACTATTGTCATATAGAAATGCTACTGACTTTTGTATGTTTGTTTTGCATGCTGCAACTTTACTGAATTTGTTTAACAATTCTAATTGTTTTTTGTGGAGTCTTTAGGTTTTAACAAATAAAAGATTATGTCATCTACAAACAAGAATAATTTGTTATCTTTTTTTTTTTTTCTATTTGGATGCCTTTTATTTCTTTCTCTTGTCTGATTGCTGTAGCTAGGACTTCCAGGTAGTATTCTTTGGGTTGTCTCTGCTTCATGTTCTATAACCTTCTTTTACTTGAATATTGAAGTTTGGGAAGTTAACTGTTATTATCCCTTTGAATAAACTGTCTATCCCTCTTTCTCTACCTCCTTTTTAAGGCCAACAGCTCTTAGATTTGCCCTTTTGAGACAATTTGCTAGATCCTGTATGCATGCTTGTTTTTTATTCTTTTTATTTGTCTCCTCTGACTATGTATTTTCAAATAGCCTGTCTAGAGACATTTAATAATCAAACTCCAAAAAGCTAAGGATAAAGAAAGGATCCTAAAAGCAGCAACAGAAGAGAAACAAATAACATACAATGCAGTTTCAGTAATCTGGCAGACGTTTCAGCAAAAACCTTACAACCATGAGAGAGTGGCATAACACTATGTTTCTTGAGGGGATATTAATTCATATAAAATAGATTTTTCTAGCAAATAACTTATTATTCAGAAAATCATTAATGTGTTAAATATTTTAATTATAGATGCTGTTGGCTGCAAATAATGAAATAACCTCTTGTCAATTAATTAAATAATGAAATAAAGATTTATTGTAAATAATAAGAAGTCTAAATAATTGTAAATAGTCTAAATAATTGTAAAAAGTCTAAATAATTGTAAAGAATTGTAAATAATAAGAAGTCTAAAGATAGATACTTTCAAGGTGGATTCAAT
This sequence comes from Plecturocebus donacophilus, assembly GCA_004027715.1. Classification (NCBI taxonomy): domain Eukaryota; kingdom Metazoa; phylum Chordata; class Mammalia; order Primates; family Pitheciidae; genus Plecturocebus; species Plecturocebus donacophilus. Next base: position 102,821 of record PVKP010001258.1, read on the forward strand.
GTCTCAATGTCACAGTGAAAATTCCAAAGCCTTTCCACTCATTATACTAAGCAAGCTGGCTGTGTATTTTCAGTTTGTGGCTTCATGGTTTTAAGATTAATGTTGCATCTCTTTGTATCATGTCCTTGCACAATAAAATTCAAAGGAAAAAGAAAATTAAGGTTCTGTCATCACAGCACTGTCTTTTTAACAAGGAAGATGTCAGATGCTCTCATACACAACAGATTTCTCTCTCTCTCTCTCTCTCACACACACACACACACACACACACACACACAGTTTTCCTTTCATCTTTTTGGCCACCACTATGATCTAGGTTTACTGCAAGGGAGCCTAACAAACGGGAATCTGACATTTTCAGCCTTTATGAGAAGTGACCTTTGGCAGGAAGTAAAAGGGGAGACCTAAATGGTAGTTAGGTAGTCAAAGCACAGTGTTTGCCACTGCTTCAGTATCAAATTTCCATACTGAATACAATTTTTAGGTGAATCAATAAAGTAATTTAATGATTATGTGGTAAATCACCAAAATTTAAATTCAATGGTTTTGTTGGGCTTTTTAAAAAATAATTATGGATTTACAGGAACTTCCAAAGAAATGTGCAGTGCAGTCCAGCGCACCCTTCACCCAGCCTCCTTCAATGTCAATATTATCCATAGCTAGAGTACAATGTCAATACCAGGAAATCAATATTGATATAATTCATAAGTTTATTCAGATGTCACCAGTCAGACTTGTACTTGGAATGCATACATGTTGTATATACAGCTTTATACAATGCTATCACATGTGTTTTTTTCTGCAATTACCATTGCAATCATGATATATTACTGTACCAATACCAGAGGCTCCCTTATGTGACTTCTTAGTAGCTACACCCACACCTTCCCCTAATTCCTAACCACTGGTAACCACTAATCTATTCTTTCCCTCTATAATTATGTTATTTATTATTATAACATATTATTATCATTAATACTACGTTATTTGATGTGTTTTTAACTTAGTTTGAATTTATTTAAAAGATAAAACTTAACACTGAGGAAATAAGAACTAATAAAATTCTCAAAATTGTATGTAAATGTAGCAAACCAATTATTCTTAATAACTTTCATATGTAACTTACAGTTTAGATGTAAAATACATCAACTGTTATATCCCCAAGATTATTTTTAAAGTCTTTTAATCAAACAATGGTAAGTTGATCCAATTTTCTACTACAAGGAAAAACACCACTTTGACAGAGTCCTCACTGTATCTCAAAAAAGGGAGATAAAGTAAGAATATTGAGTCTAAATCATTGTTTAGAATGGGAGACATTATGAAGGAAGGGTTTGGATAAGTAAAATCTTATATATTATATTAGCTGTTTACAGCAGTGAGTATTCTATTTTCCAGACAAGAGAGCTGTTTGTCCAAAGGAGCAAACTGTTTGCCCAGATAAATTGGGTCGCAGCAATTTCCTGAAGTAAACAGTGGTTATTTTTTGGTTTATACTCTTACCTTCCTAATGAAGAGTTTCCTGGGACAAAACAAATATGTTATCATATTATCACAAGAGGACACAGTTCTCTGTCATTTCTTGTTTTTATGCCTGTGCTGGATAATAAATCAATATAATCTGGGGATATGATCAGTCCAAATCTGGGTCACTCTTTGTGAAATCATGATGACATAATAAGTTTTTTTCTTGTGATCAATTCAACCTTTCCAATGTTTACTTTTTATTATTTTGGTGAATGATTGTTTGGGGGACAGTAGCTTTGTAACAGCATTTAAGATTCTGGAAATCATATATTTGAACGTTGCAACATAGCAAATACTGAGAAAATAGTTTTTCATTTTCTTCTAGACCAGGAGCTAAGAGTACCCAAATTAAACCACCACAACAGATGCTTTCACCAATCTAAAAAAAACTATAAGATGAGATATTAGAGTATTAACTAAACCATATTGATATGGCTTGGCTGTGCCCCACCCAAGTCTCATCTTGAATTGTAACCCCTATGTGTTGAGGGAAGGTCCTGGTGGGAGGTGACTGAATCATAGGGGTGGTTACCTCCATGTTATTCTCATTAGAGTAAGTGAGTTTTCACAAAATCCGATAGTTTAAAAGTGTTTCACAGTTCCCCCTTCACTATCTCTCTCCTGCCACTATGTAAGATGTGCCTTACTTTCTTTTCAACTTCTGCCATGATTATAAGTATCCTGAGGCCTCCCCAGTGATGTGAAACTGTGAGTCAATTAATACTCTTTTCTTTATAAATTACCAAGTCTGAATTTCTTTATAGCAGTGTGAGAATGGACTAATACAGAAAATTGGTACTAGAAGTTTGGGGCACTTCTACAAAGATATCTGAAAATGTAAAAGCAACTTTGACAGGCGCAGGTTGTAAGAATTAGGAGAGCTCAGAAGAAGATAGGAAGATGTGAGGAAGTTTGGAACTTCCTAGAGTCCTGTTGAATGGTTTTGACTAAAATGCTTACAGTGATATGTACAATGAAGTCCAGGTGAAGGGGTTCTCAAACAGAGATGAGAAACTTATCGGGAACTGGAGTAAAGGTCACTCTTGCTATACCTTAGAAAAGAGACTGGCAGTCTTTTGCCCTTGCCCTAGAGATATGTAGAACTTTGAACTTGAGATAAATTAGGATATCTGGCAGAAGAAATTTCTAAACAGCAAAGCATTCAAGAGGTGATCTGTTTTTTCTTGTCAGTGTACAGTTATATGCATTCACAAAGAGATCATCTGAAATTGAAACTTATGTTTAAAAAGAAGCAGAGCATAAACGTTTGGAAAATTTGCAGCCTGACCATGTGGTAGAAAAGAAAAACTTATTTTCTGGGGAGAAATTCAAGCTGGCTACAGAAATTTGCATAAGTAACAAGGAGCTGAACATTAATAGCCAGGACAATGGGAAAATGTCCCCTGGGTAGTTCAGAAATACGTACAGCAGCCCCTCACATCCCAGGTCCAGAGGCCTAGGAGGAAAAACTAACTTTGTGGGCCGGGTTAGGGACCCACTGCTCTGTACAGCCTTAGGAAATGGCTCCCTGCATCCCAGTCACTCCAGCTTCAGCCATAGCTAAAACGGCCAAGGTACAGCTCCAGCCATGGCTTTAGAGAGTCCAAGCCCCAAGCCTTGGCAGCTGCCACCTGGTTTGGGGCCTGCAGGTGCACAGAGGACAAGAGTTGAGCTTTGGGAGCCTCTGCCTAGATTTCAGAGGATGATATGATTGCCTGAATGTCCAGAAAGAAATTTGCTGCAAGAGCAGAATCCTCATGGAGAACCTCTACTAGGGCAATGATGAGGGGAAATGTAGGGTTCAAGCCTCCACACAGAGTCCACACTAGGGCACTGCCTAGTGAAGCTGTGAGAAGGCCACCATCCTCCAGAGTCCAGAATAGTAGATCCACTGACAGTTGCACTTTACACCCAGAAAAGCTTCAGGCATTCAATATTAGCCCATGAAAGCAGCCACAGGGGACCTGCAGACCCACAGGGTGGAGTTGCCCAAGACCTTGGGAGCCTAGTTGTTGCCCAAGAGTTTGGGAGCCTAGCATGCCCTAGATGTGAGACATGGGGTCAAAGGAAATTATTTCAGAGCTTTAAGATTTAATGATGGCCTTGTTGAGTTTTGCACTTGTGTGGGGCCTGCAACCGCTTTGTTTTGGCCAATTTATCCCATTTGGAATAGAAGTATTTACCCAATGCCTGTACCCCACTGTATCTTGGAGGTAATTAACTTGCTTTTGATTTTACAGGCCCATAGGCAGAAGAGACTTGTCTTGTCTCAGATGAGACTTTGGACTAGGACTTTTGGGTTAATGCTGGTATGAGTTTAGACTTTGGGGAACTATTGGGAAGCCATGATTGTTTTTAGAAATGTGCAAAGGACATGAGATTTGGTAGGGGCCACGGGTGGAATGATATGGTTTGGCTTTGTGTCCCCACCAAAATCTCATCTCAAATTGTCATCCCCACATATTGAGAGAGAGACCTAGTGGGAAGTGACTGGACCATAGGGGAAGTTTCCCCCATGCTGTTTTCATGAGAGTAAGTTCTCATGAAATCTGATCAATTAAAAGTATTTGGCTGCTCCCACCTTGCTCCTGCACTCTCCTGCTGCCATGTAAGACATGCCTTGCTTCGCCTTCACCTTCCACCGTGTCAGTAAGTTTCCTGAGGCCTTCCTTGCCATGCAGAACTGTTGAGTCAATTAAACCTCTTTTCTTTATAAATTACTCAGTCTCAGGTAGTTCTTCAGAGCAGCTTGAGAATGCACTAATACACATATTTATCATTATATCTATGTATATATATTATAAGTTGAGTTATGTCTCCCCAAAATTGACTTTTTGAAGTCCTAAACCTCAGTGCTCTAGAATGTGACTATATTTGCAGAAAGGTCCCTTAAAGAGGAAATTAAGTTAAAATAAAACAGTAATGATAGGCACTGGTCTAACATGATTCTCAAACAGAGCTGAGAAACTTATAGGAGATTAAAATACATGCAAGCACAGAAGAGGAGCAAGTAGAAGACAAAGGAATAAGATGGCCACCTACAAGTCAAAGAGAGAGTCCTCAAAAGAAACCAACCCTGTGGATATCTTGATCTTGAGCTTCTAGCCTCCAGAAATGTGAGAAAAAATAATTTATGTTGATTAAGCCACCCAGTCTATGGTGCTTCATTATGGTATCCCTAGGAAAACTAGCACAATACATATTTGTATTTTTCTGTAACTCCTAAACCAAGTATTATCTTACGGGTTATGTTACCATCTGGCCTTAGTCTGTCAATACCTAAGACTGAGTAATTTATAAAGAACAGAAAGTTATTCCTCACATTTCTGGAGGCTGGGAGGACTAAGATCAAGGCACAAGCATCTGGTGTTGGGTGAGGGCCTTCTTGCTGTATCTTCCCAAGGTGGAAGGTGGAAGAGCAAAACCAGACAAACTGTGTCCAAATGTAGTAGAAGAGCAGAAGTGTGAGCCCACTCCCAGAAGCCTATTTTTAGCCCCATTAATAAATTCATGAGGATGAAGCCCAGCGCTCGTGACCCAAACAGCTCTCATTAGGCCCACCTTTCAATACTGTGGCTCTGGGATTAAGTTTTCGACATATGAATTTTGGAGGACAAGTTCTGATTAAAGCACTATCTTTATCCAAAGTAACCAAATTTGGTTTTTCAAATTAAAAATAAAAAGAACTGAGAAAGCCAATTTATAAACCCAAATCTACCAGATTAATATTTTTTGTTTTATTGACCATTTAAAGAAAATTGCTTGTATTCTTACTCTACAAACATAGTAAAATATATAAAAATAATAGAGTAGATATAACAGTGATTAGTGACAAATGTTTTGCCTCTTTTTTCCTTAGAAATTGTCCAAGTATGCAAAGATTAAATTATTACCTCAATACAATATTAACTTCAGGCTTTAAAGTTAAATAAAGTTCTAGAAATTAAAGTTAAGCAAATTAAGTATATGTAATTGGTTGTAATGTAAGAAATTATAGGCTTAATCACTGTAGAAGTTATTCATTATTATGAATCCTTTTAGTTAAATACAATTGTATTATTTTTCAGTCTTAAGACAATTTGTAGAAACGCTAATGACTCAACCCATGGAACTAATGTAAAAATTTTGTGTGTGTGTGTGCTTTAGGTTCTGGGGTACATGATTGTTATAAATTACTCAGTCTCAGGTATTTCTTTATAGCAATGCAAGAATGAACTAACACAGGGCCTTCAGGATCAAAACCAACTTTCCCACAGAGTACTCATTCAAACCACCGAAGATCACATTTCAAACAAATTTCTAGCACCTGAACATTGATGAAAAAGGGATTGTTGCATAGGTACATACATGGCAAGGTGGTTTGCTGCCTTCACCTCCCCCATCACGTATACCTGGCATTTCTCCCCTCATTTTCCCCCCCAACCCTTCCCATCCCCGCTGTCCCTCCCCGAGCCCTCCCCCAACTGACTGCAGTGTGTGATACTCCCTCCTTGTGTCCATGTGTTCTCACTGTTCAACACCTGCCTATGAGTGAGAACATGGAGTGTTTGGTTTTCTGTTCTTGTGTCAGTTTGCTGAGAATGTTGGTTTTCAGATTCATCCATGTCCCTAAGAAGGACACGAACTCATCGTTTTTTATGGCTGTGTAGTATTCCATGATGTATATGTGCCACATTTTCTTTATCCAGTGTAAAAATTTTTGAAAGTTTAATGAAAATTAAACTCAAAGCATGTAGTAACTAAAATACTGCACTAACACTTTTACATGGTGGCAAAACTAGGGAGAAAACAAGAAGTATTTAAAACTTAAATTAAAATATCTTAATATTTAGAGTTATCTCTTGTTCTGGAATATCACATGAACTGTAAGAAAATATTATTTATAAACCTTTATATTATTTCCAAATTTTAAAGACTCTTCAAATCGACAAAATCCGTAACTTTCTAACTTTTGCTAAGAACCAAAACTCACATTATGCTTTTTAAAATCTGAATTTGTTTCTGCATTTATTTTGTAACATCTGTGTTTTCATATAATGTGAGTTCAACAGTTTAATAAAATATGCTGAATTTAGATTTCTTTGAGAGATAGTCCAGGGTATCTCACTTGAAAATAGCCAAAGATGATGTAATTCCATACATATATGCCACAATTTTTAATTTTTACTTAAATAATTTTTCTATTTAAATTTTATAGAATTTAATATTAGTTTTGAGGAGACTCAGTGCTTTTTTTAAGCTTAAACAATGAAGTCATTTATTATATCATTTAGTAATTTACTAGATATAAGTCATTCCAAGTTTAGTTAACTTAGTGATCCAAAGATGTCATCAGAAGCCAAGTGTCCTCCATGTTTCCAATTATAGCATATTCAGCATATTGGCTTTTTCCTGTTTGTCTTAGTTTTGTGTGTGTGTGTATGTGTGTGTGTGTGTGTGTGTGTGTGTGTGTGTGTTTTAATTCTAAGATCAATTTTTATTTCTACCAAAAAAAAAAAAAAGAGGCAGTCAAAACAATTTAAGACACATTGAAAGGATATTACTGAGTGAGCTTCAAGTGTAGCTTGACTCTGAAAAGGCTGGGAATCCAAGGGAGAGGGAAGTCTGTCTTGTTCCTGGGCTGGCTAGCTGCTCTGAGGACAAAGGAGCCAGCAGAGGTCCTGGAGACCCACGCTGGTGCTCTACATAGCCGTCCTGCCTATTCCAATTCCAATCTCCCACAGGATCAGACTGTGCCAGGGGAGGGCTGTGGTGAGCATCCAGGAGGTAGAGAGTGAGCCCCATGGAGCATTCCGATGGAACTTGGTGACAGATGAGCTTGAAATTTCAAATGGACATTCTGGCTTTAGCATTGCTTGCAAGGACCAGAAGATCTAACTGGCTGCAGGGAGGAGTGCCACTCTTTGTCTCTGGAATCTTTCTGGTCAAAGATTCACCACATGCAGTATGCACAGCATCTTGTTGGCTGGCAGGCCCTCCCTTCGGGGTCACCACAGACCTGTTATTATTGGGTTTCCCTACGCAGGCCAGGCCCAGCCGGAGATCAGTCACACACCCTAACATCGAGATTTGCCCATGTCATTGACTATATTGTAGTAACATTAGCTGGATATTTACAGGAGAGCTGGTTTTCTTTACACGGATTTTTAGGGAGCAGGCTAGAGGGGAGGGGTGTGGCTGATTGCTTGTTTCTAAAATTTTTAAATGATGTTATAAACTGGGAGTCAGGAGAATTTAAACCAACTTCCACATCAAGCAGTCCAAATAAGCAAGAGGAAATCCACCAGAAACGCAAGGTCTTCTCCTCTCCTATGCATAGGAGCCAGGGCCTGGGTCTGGTGAACAAATGAATAAGAAACTGAGTGCAAGAAGTGGAAATTGCAAGGGCAGAGGAAGAAAGGGAATCACATTTTTTCCCTTTGTTTTTAACCTTATGAGCTAAGCATAGATTGAAGATTTTTTTTTGGATAACTTTGGACAAGAAAAGGAAAATTGTTTTTTTGAAGTAGATTGAAGCAGTGATTTAAAAAAAATGCAGAATGAAAGCATCTTAAACGTTTTGTCTGTTCTTTATGTGTTACTAGATTACTTTTGATTGAGAAAACTGTGGAAAGCTAGTAACTGTCCAAAGTGAACTCAGGGGATGGCACATGTCAATTTTCCACAGAGCCTTGCTCTGTGGGTGTCTGAATGTACTGCTCCCAGGCAAGGGCTCTGCTTACATTTGCTGGAATCAATTGTAGCAGATTTTAGTTTACAAGTCACTTTTGACTATATTACTTGGTAATATAGTCAACATTCTTACAGAATTTTTTACGAGCCTCAGAGTATTCTTCAGGTAGGTCAGGGTATGCTTGGGCTGGGGATAGTTCATCAGTGCTATGAGACTGACTGGATTACTTAGCTGATTTTGGTTACCGGCTTCTAGTTTTCAGCACTAATTACTGGCAGACAGACCTTCCCTTTTTCATCAATGTTCAGGTGCTAGAAATTTGTTTGAAATGTGATCTTTGGTGGTTTGAATGAGTACTCTGTGGGAAAGTTGGTTTTGATCCTGAAGGCCCTGTATTAGTTCATTCTTGTGTTGCTATAAAGAAATACGTGAGACTGAGTAATTTAGAAAGAAAAGAAGGTTAATTGGCTCACGGTTCTGCAGGCTGTACAGGAAACATAGCTGCATTTGATTTTGGGAGGTCTGAGGAAGCTTCCAATTATGGCGGAAGGCAAAGGGGGAGTAAGCACATCACATGGTGAGAATTGGAGGGGTGAGGAGAAGTACCACCCACTTTTAAATGATCTCAGACTACATCTTCCAAGAACTCACTCACTATCTGGAGGACAACACCAAAGGGATGGTGCTAAACCTTTCATGAGGATTCTGCCTCCATATTCCAATCACCACCCACCAGCCCCTACCTACAATATTGGGGATTACATTTCAACATGAGATTTGGGTGGGGACAAATATTCAAACTATATCAGGCCCTCTTATCATGTGGAGGCTTGTCCTTCATCCACCTCCTGCTGACCACCATCTTGGACCTCAACTACTACAGTTCAACGTCCCGTATCCTCATGCAACAAAACCCAGTTAGGAAGGGCTGTTTATCATTGCTTATGTTTGTATTTTTTTAAAACTTTTAATTTTGAAATAACTGTAGATACAGGAAGTTGCAAAAAATTGTGCAAAGAAGACTGCTGCAAGTGTAGTCTTCTCTTAGTTTTCCTCAATAGGTACATCTTATATAATTGCAGTACAATATTAAAACCAAGAAACTGACATTCAATACAATGTGTATGCATAGTTTTATATTATTTTATCAGTTGTGTAGATTAAATTAATAACTTGGCTTTTCACTCAGCATGCTCTTGAGATCTGTCCAAGACATCCAAGTTGTATGTATTAATAATTCATTCTTTTTATTATTGCTGAGTAGTATTCAATGGTATATATGCATCACAGTTTGTTTAACCATTCATTTGTTGAAAGACATTTTGGTTTTTTCAGTTTCTAGCCACTTCTTACAAAGCTGCTTTCAACAATCATATATAGGTTTCTATGTGGACATGTTTCTCTACCTCCCACTCTACCTCCAGAATAAATTCTTAGAAGTGCAAGTGCTCAATTGTCTAGAAGTATGTATATGTTTAGTATTTTTAAGAAACTGTCGCATTATTTTCCAGATTTCAAAGTCCTACCGGTATTTGGTATTATCACTATTTTGGTTCTTTCAAAAGGTATGTAGTGATATCTCATTTTGGTTTAGATGGCTGCAGAGGAACTGGATCTTGCATACATTTCTGGTAGGACTAGGAAATCTGGAAATACAAATGTAATCCAAACTAGATATCACTACATTTTCCTTTAGGAAGAACTAAAATAGTGACAATACCAAATGGCATTTTAGATTACATTTGTATTTTAACTGCTAGTGATGTTAAACATTTTTTCATGTGCTTTTTTGTCATCTTTATATCCACTTCAGTGACATGTTTCTTCATGTCTTTGCCCCTTTTCTAACTGTATTGTTTACTTGGGTGGAGGTTGTTTGTTAGTTTTACTGTTGAGTTTCGAGAGGTTCTTTTATATTCCAATCGAAATCTTTGTCAGATATGTAGTTTACAATTATTTTCTCTCATTCCATAGCTTGTCTTTTAATTTTGTTATAAGGGTCTTTCTCAGAGCAAATGTTTTTGATTTTGATGAAGTCCAAATTATTGATTTTTCCTTTTATGGGGGGTACTTTTGGTATCATGTCTAAGAACAGGTGACCAAGCCTAGGTTCCAAAGTTTTCTCCTATGTTATCTTCTAAAAATATTATGGTTTTGAGTTATCTGTTTTGAGTTGGTTTTTAAGCAAAGTATATGATGTGGATCAAGGTTTATTATTTTTGTCTATGGATATTTAATTGCTTTACTACCATTCATTGAAAAGGATATCCTTTCTTCTTTAAATTTCCTTTGTCAAAAATCAGATGTTTGCATTTGTGTTAGTCTATTTCTGGGTCTTAAGTGCTTTTAAATAAATTACTAGAGTTGGTCATATTAATTTTTTCTCTGGTTTTGCTATCCTGGTGTCAGTTTTCAATGTCTGTATTTTATTCAGACAACCCTTAGAGATCAGTAAAATTACAAAATATAAAATTATTTTTTGATGTAACATGTTTTACATCAATTAAAAGCACATATGAGTATTTGAACTTATGTTAAATGTTTATTCAAACATTTCTTGTCTGATCACTCTCCCATCTTTTTCGTCAAAAAACATTAGAGATTATATTCTACAACATTAGATTATACTCACAACATAAAAGTTTGGTTCTCTAATCAGATGAAATATTCAAAACAGTGATTGGGAAAGCTCTCCTATTCTACTGGAATGATATGATATCATTTGGAACATCACGTAATTAAATACTAGAAATGAGCTATTGTTGAAATGAGAACACTGTCTAAATGAATAATCTTTACTTACACAATTCTTTGCAATGTTTAAAAACTGGCCAGAAAATTTTGGTCTTGCAAAAAAGATCTGAAATGTAATTTTTTTCCTCTTTAATTCGCTGTAAAGAATGAACCTAAGAAGAAAGGGAAATTGTTTCACTGATGTTCAACGTAGGGCAACTTTAACTGAATTACTCCAGGGAAACAACAGCCAGTTCCATTAAAATCATCAAGTTTTATCTCCATTCCCCAGGAATTTATAAATAAACTATCTAAGTCTCTACAGAGAACAAAGCAGATAGAAGCCAGATGACTAAGCACTGGCCTTCTGTTTTTCAAACACGTTCCCTGAACCTATTGTGTAACTGACGCTCAGGCTTAGGACTGGTCTTTTTCAGCTTTCTTCATTTCACTTCATTAAAAACAGTTCAGATTAAACACATATGCGTGAAACTCAGCAAATGGAAAGAAAACATTTGACTCTTGGTTTGAGTCAGTACAAAACTACATTAGTAGCATATAAAACATAAGTGATTTTACATGAATTTGTTATCTTATATGTCAAGATGAGAAAAAGAAAGCAGACCAGTTTTTCCAATTATTGCCATAGTCACTCTTCTCAAATCACCTTGAATTCTTGCAAGCTCCAAGCTAACTCCTGTAAGCCATTTTTTATATTATAATGCCTATGATAAAAAATTAAAGTGTTTATTTAATTGAGAGCTCATTTTGTTCAGTATTTTCTGTCTAAAGAAGACCATAGTATATTCTCTTAAATAACTGTTACTACTATTTCATAAAATTCTAAAGCTCATAAGCACCTCAGATTTCTTATCATAATTATGACCTTATTATTTTGTGAGGCAAATATATACTTGACAGATAAATATACCTAACAGATGAGAAAACAGAGTGTGCAGGATGACAGTTAAATAGCAAAGCCAGTTTCGTTCAGGCAGCCCATATCAAAAGTTCATATCCTCAAACCATGCACCATAGAGATTCTTATGAAAGCTTCTTATTTTACAGATATGAATGAATCCCTAATAGGCTTTTTGAACTTTTAATTTTTCTGCAGCAGAATTTGCTAGTATCATTGTCAAATGTTCTATATGTTTTTACTTAAGTTTACCATGCTAGAAACTTAATTAAACACAATTTTGAGGGTTTTTAAATAACTATAAAGTATTAGCATTTGAAATCTTTGTTTTATAAGGCTTAAATATCACTTAAGGTTAGAATAACTATCTACAAATAACTTTAAATCAGAAATCTGCAATGACTTGAAATCATTCCAGTGTTTTAAGTATGAATTGCATACACATCCATATATCTTTGCCATCATTGTGTCTAACCCTAGATGTATACTATGTATGTGTGTGTATGCGTGTGTATGTATATGTATATACACACGTACATATACACTAACATACATGTATATACATACACACACATATACACTTACATACATGCAGTTGTAGTACCAATGATGGCATATTTTCTAATATATTGATAGATATACAAAATACAATGCCCCTTTTATTACTTTTGATATTTATGTACAAATTATTTTGCTTCACTATGTACTGAGATGTATTAAAGAAATCCAATAGATTTATTTCCCATTCTAGACAAAGTTACCTGATTGACTGGAAATGATCAGTAGGTGTGGCAGATCTGATGGCATATGTTTTCTAAGGAGAATTGCTAGTTCTATAAATATAGCTCCTAATCTTAAATACTCTGTGATTAAATTTAGGTTCAGTGAACTATAAACTCTACATTTAAAATTTCCTCCAAGCCCAGGAAGTAGCTGTAACACACTGCAAGATTTTCACGAGGTACAGTGTACTTGGCTATACCTGAAAGCATTTGTAATTTCTCATATAGCTGCCTAACAACAAAGTATACTTTTTGTGTTAAGGGTACTCATTAATAATGATGTTCTACAGGTATGATGAATTTTAAAGGTAACATTTCACATTATAAAGATGAATAAACTAAGACCTCCAGATAATAATTATTTGTTCTATATGCACACTGAATTAATTGCAAAGAAAAGATTGCATGACCGGGAAAGTGCTTATTCCACTAAGTACTTCTTCATCCACAAAGAAAAATAAAAGTGTGTATTTCCCTGGACCCTTAGCACAATGATGTGGGATGATTTTCTGTCTTTGGCCATAGGCATGAACTGAGTATGTTAGAAAAATGAAGAGCAGATATTTATTACAGGGGCAAATCAAAAATAGGGCTTGTTTTAAATAACTGTAATCATAACAAAAATTAATAGTTTACTATATACCAATTGGTGTTTTAAGCACCTTACAGTTAGTAAGTCAGTTAATATTGACAATTTTAAATGAAGTAACTAAGTTGCAGTGAGCTTAAATAACTCACTCAAAATTATCCAGCTTTATGGGCCTGGCTCCAGAATTCATGCATCTAAGCCCTGCATTCTAGTACCTTTTTAAGAAGGTTACAACCTTCAGGACAGTGGCTGTGTATTTTTAACTCCTCAGAAGCTGGTTTGTAGCCTTGCAGGTGATAGGCACATGGAAGAATTTAATTTTGTTTATGTTGAAAAACAATGACAGGAAAACCTAAAGGCTAAATCAGTGGTCTGACATATTTTCAAGTCCTCAAGGGAGCTACATCTTTGTCTTCAGGGTGGCATATAATCTTCCAGCCTTGTGATCCTCAAGGATTATTTTTACTCACTGCCTTATCTAAATTAAAGTAGGTCAAGGCTCCTCCTAGACCCAGACCCAGGCTTGGGTTTTACTACCCTTAAAGTCATGAAAAACTGAATATTTCTTGTGAAATGAAACCAAATTTTCCTAAATTGCTCATTCTGTACTTGGTTTCCATTTGATCTTACCCTGACACCTTTAGGTCTCCTCAGACCTCCTTAATTTAGCAAACATGAAAAAGGGAAGAAACAGGAAGAAAAGTTCAATCCAAAATGGGTAACACTGCAAAACAAAAAACTCTTTCAGACATAAAAAATAGCAAAAAGGCATTACTTCTGGAAGAGACAGCTTTTAACCTCTCATCCTCACCCTTGTACTGCTGCCCACTTAACTCTCAGGCCCACTGTGTATGGTAAGTACTCTATTTTGCCTTTATCCTTTCATCTTTTAGACTGGAGGAAAGGGAAAAATGCCTTCTTTGCTTTGTCCCATTCTATACATTAAAGCAATCCACTCTTCCTAGATAATTAACAGATTTTCTAATCTGGATTAAAGAGGGCTCTGGCCATATTAAAATATCAGGAACAAAAAGAAAAATTCTAAACTCTATATTTCCAAAACATGAAAATATTTAACAGACTCTATAGGAATACCTTTTATCAATTTCACCACTTACGGTTATCAGCTAAAAGTCATTCTACAAAATATTTTCAGATATATAATTTATTAAATGAAAATGCTTACATTAAAATTATGGTATTTTAATAATATTTTATTTATCGAAATCTTTTTAACATATAATATCCCTGCAAACTGTAAGCTATACATATAGCTCTCCAGGCTAGCTGCTGGTTATTTATATGTATACATAAATCGTTTATTTAAAAATTATTGCTTAAGGTACAGACAGCTTAAGTTATCTTACCCGTATGCTCAACCCAGCTCACAAAAAAATAAATGCAAATAAAAGCTATACTGAGATGGCTTTTTTCAACTATCAGGCAAAATTCCAAAAGTTTGCCAAGCTATTCTGCTAGCAAAACTGTGGGGAAATGCATGCTAAAATTTAGCTGGTAAAAATGCAAAATAGAACAACCCTAGTGAAAGAGAATTTGGCAGTATCTAGCAAAATTTTATATGCATTACCCTTTGATATTACAATCCCATGTCTAGGGATCTGTCCAAAACACAAACAGACAAAAATACATACACAAGTATCCACAAAGCTATTCACTGAAGTACTATAATAATAGCAAAGACTGCAAGCCACTCAAAATTCTATCTATAGATTTGTTGAGTGAAATATGGCTGTTACTCAATCCATACTCCACGGATTGAAAGCAAAATCCATTAGGGGGATAACGCTAAAAGACAATGGCCTGGTTTCTTCAACAAAAAACATTCTAAGAAAAAGAAATAAAATATGTAAATTCTTTTCGATATGTTAATCAAAAAGAATATCAACCATTCATCCATGTGCATTAAGCTTATATCTCACTCTGTTGACAGGGTCTTGCTCTGTTGCCCGGGCTGTCGTGCAGTGGTGTGATCATGGCTCACTGCAGCCTCAAAGTCCCGGGCTCAAGTGATCCTTTCTCCTCATTCCTAGGACTACAGGCCTGGCTAATTTTTACTTTTTTCTTTTTTTTTTTTTTTGTAGAGATGGGGGTCTCACTATGTTGCCCCAGCTGGTCTTGAATTTCTGGCCTCAAGCAATCCTCCTCTCTTGGCCTCCCAAAGAGCTAGGATTACAGATGTGAGCTTCCATGCCTGGCCTTATGATTTTCAAAGACATCATCTTTTAAAGATTATACTAAAATATTTATGGATGTGCTGATACACTGTCTGGGATTTGCTTCAAATTATATGGGAGACAATGGGCAAGACTATAAATGAAATAAGATTTGATTAATCTTGATAATTATTGAAACTGGATTGTGGACATTTTATGTTTTTTACACTACTATATTTAATAATATGAAACACTCTAGAACTTGCAAGTTTGTTTCATTCTTGAAACTCTCCTAAAAGGTATAATGATGTGCTCAATTTGACTAATAATATCCTGCTTTGCCAGACCTCACTCAGAGAGTAAAGGCCAATTGAGCAAATAGTGTATCTGTTTCTTTTTCTTTTTAACATTCTTAGCATTTTATTTGTAACTGTTTAAAATACTTCATACATTTAACTTTCATATATGTGTGTGAGTTCCTGTTTAACAGATACATATGTTAAAAACAAAAGATAGTGAAGTTCTTGAATTCCTTCTACTATCTCTTTTTCATCTCAGCTCATGGATTTTCTCATTCCAAAAATTAATGAAGTGATCACCCATGGCTCTTTCTTCTCTTGCAGATTTTTCCTTTAGTAAAATATTGCCAACAAGTCTATATCCTGAATTACACCATCTCACACCAAAATCACACTGGTTCAAGCCAAAATAATCCCCTTTTAAAATGTGATTTTTAAATGAGTTGTCACCATTTAAAAGTACACAACACAGCATGGTGAATTTCTATATATATAAAGAACTGTGCAACTTCCAACCAAATGAAGGTATAGAACATTTCTGGCACATTAGAAGACATCCTTATGCTCTACCCAGTCTCTATGCCTCTAAGGTAATGTCTATTTTATATTCATAACATTTTTCTTGATCTTGAGCTTCATAGAACTAGAATCACACAACATAGATCCTTGTAACTAGCTCCTTTCTCATCACATTATGCCTTACAGACAACCAATGATTTTCTTTTTTTTAACTTTTTATTTATTTATTTTTTTAATTTGAGACAGAGTCTCACTCAGGCCTAAGGGTACTCCCACCTCAGTTTTCCAAAAAGCTGAGACTACAGACATGTGCCTCCAAGCCCAGATAATTTTTTTTGTATTTGCTGTAGAGGTAAGGTCCCACCATGCTGCCTATGCTGTTCATGTACTCCTGGGCTCAAGCAATCTGCCCACCTCAGCCTCCCAAAATGCTGGGATTACAGCCTGAGCCACCATGGCCAGCCCTCAATTGTTGTTTTGTATCATCGTATTTCATTTTTTCCATTTCTCTGGAGGAGTCCATTAAATAGATATATCAATTTATTTATTCTTTCTGTTGATAGGCTGTAACTATGGGCAATTCCCCTTATGAAAAAATCTGCTAATAATATTCTTGTACATATATTTCAATGGTCAAACATGTTCATTTTTCTTGAAAATGCACCTAGAAGTGGGTCATATGACATGCAGATATTCACCTTTAGCTGTTCAATGTGGTCGCGCCCATTTATACTCGCTAAGTGTATATACATGTATATATTAAGCAGCCACAATATCCTGCCTAAACTATGTATAATGGTCTTTTGCCTGCTTTCCCTTCCTCAACACTTGTCCTTCTGATATTAATTATCTACAAAGCACCCAGAAACATGGCAGCCTTTCTAAGGAATATTTAAGTAGAAACATGAAGAGAGAGTAAATAGTGTAGAAAGCAGGTAGAAGGAAAGGCTAGTTGTGAGACCTGCTGCCCTCGTGATTGACGTATCAGAGGAAAGGAAGGAGGCTTTTGCTGGGCACGCTGGTGAGGCAGGGGAGTTGCGGAGTGACTCTCAGATTGGTAGCCTGATGATATAGGCCACTTCAGAAATTTTTATTTTGTTCTAAACATGACGGGAAGCCGTTGAACAGTTTCAGTGTGGGGAGTTACTTTAAATGATTTTCATTCCTTTTAACCACAAAGATCACAGTTTTTAAAAAAACACTTCACATTTTCTGTGATTTCTTCAACCTTGCAAGTGAAATAAGTGTTTTCCAGTTAACCTGATAATTCAGTAGTACATCAAAAATGGAAGAAATAAGAGCAAAAATACGGCTGTGATTATAAAAAAAAAGATGCACTGAATAGATTACTTAAAAGTAAATTATTAACTTTTTTGTTTTCCCATATATCAAGTTGGGCCATTACTATAGTGATGGCTGCTCAGTTTTAATACATATTGTTAAAAATTTAAAGCAATTGTTCTTGAGTAGATATTAGAAACAATTATAATCATGTGGATTACAAATCACTATTTACAGATATTTTCAATCTGTAAATTACAAATTGAAATCCAGATCCAGGATACCTTTCTCTAAACAGTCAGAATGTACCCACCGTTTAAATTTCTATCTGTACTTTTAAGCAGCACTTCTCAAACCTGTTTGATTTCCCAAGTCAGTTGGGGAATTCTTAAAAATAATTTCCAATCCCCATTCTAGATCTACCAAATCTTACTCTCTGAACGTAGGAACTCGGAATCTACAATCTTTAAAACTTCTCAACCACCAGCCTAACACGTCAATCTTTATGTAGCTCTGTGTTCGTTTCCTGTTGCTATTGTATCAAGTCACCACAAATTTAGTGTCTGAAAACAATACAAATAAATTACCATACCGTTTTGGTGGTCAGAAGTCTAGTTTTATAGTGCTCAGAAGTCTGGTGGTCTTATGAAGCAAATCAGAGATGACGCGCTTTCTGAAGACTTGAGGGTAGAACACATTCCTTGCCTTCTCCAGCTTCCAGAGGGTGCACACAGCCCTTGGCTCTGGCCAAATCTCTCTGGCCTCTGATTCCATCCTTACATCTTCTCTCACTCCACCCCTCCTGCCTCCCTCTTATGAGGACACCTGTGATTCCACTGGGGCCTCTAGAATAATCTCCCATCTCAAGATTTTTAAATCAATCACATCTGCAAGTCTTTTAGCCACATAAGGCAATGTCTTCACAGGTTTGGGGGATTAAGAGATGAACAGCTGGCGAGCATGAAGTTTGTTGCAGTTTTTGTTTGTTGAAGTACGTGTCGAAAAGCTTGCCTCACACAAATACGGAGTTAAAGAAGGGAGAGCCCCCCACAATGATCAGACTACGCTTTGGGGTCCAATAATGTGGAGAAAATTAAGCAGAACTGAAGTGAGGAATTAAAGGATGCTCTTCATTTAGAAGAGAAAGGAGTAAAAGCACGAGAAAAAGCAAGAAAGAAGGTGGAGGAGGAGGTGGGGGAGCAAAGGGGAAAAAATCAAAGAAAAGGAAAAGGAAGAAGGAGGAGAAGGAAGGAAGCAAAGGGAAAAAATAAAAATGAAAAGAGAAAACGAAAATGGGAAAATAGAAGATAAAAAAAGAATGAAGGAAACAGCAGGTAAAAAGATAATAAATGAAATAAGGAGAAATAAAAATGAAAATGGGGACTACAGCAGAAGAAGGTCATTGAGTAGGATATGGAAAAGACATTGAAGAATAAACATGATATTTTAGGACTATTTTAAAGTAATAGAGAGTTATAAGATCAACATTATTAAAATCTGAAAAAAGTGTTTTCCGAAAAGATCCATTGATTTGATGACAAATATTATAATGATTACTATTGCAAACAATTTTTTTATTGGTGACAATTAGTTTGTTTTCTGTGGCTTAGAACACCTGAAACTGGGTAAGTTATAGAGAAAAGAAATTGATTCCTCACAGTTGTGGAGGCTAAGAAGTCCAAGGTCAGGGGTCTGCATTGGTGAGTGCCTTCTGATGGTGGAGACTCTCTGAAAAGTCCCAAGGTGACACAGGATATCACATAGCAAGAGGGCTCAATAGGCCAGCTTAGATCTCTACCTCTTATAAACCACAAGTCTCATTACCATGATAACCCATTAATCCATTCATGAAAGCAGAGCTTTCACGACCCAATCACCTCTTAAAGGCCTCACCTCTCAATACTGCCACAATGGTGATTAAATTTCAGCATGAAGTTTGGAGAGAACAGATACTGAAACCATAGCAGTGGTCAAGAGACATAAGTTTTTAAAATTCGATCAAAATAACAAAAAGGTAAAATTGTATTCTTCAGAGTTAAGATATAAGCATACATATATTTTAAGCTATATTTAATTATATTTTGATTAATTTTAAGAGTTTAGCTTTAATTAAAGAATTAACACACATTGCAACTGCCCAGCATGTTAACTGAAAATAATTTGGCACAACTTCAATATTCAATAATATGCATTTAATTGGTGAGTAAAATTAAATATCCGACAAGAGGAATTAATTGGTACAAACTAAATGTTTTTCACACCTAAGCATAAAATTAAAATACAGTCAAACCAACAGAGCAGGAATAATCAGTTTATAATGAATTATCACTTTTAAGTATAAATCACCAAGACCCTCCAAACCTACTTATTTTCCTTTTGTAGTAAATTTTATTTATAATTAATTCTGTGTTTTCCTTATCACAAAAGCAATTATTAATGCAGAATAATTAGGACAGAAATAAGTAAAAATGCATGCATCCAGAAACTACCACTGGTGAAACCTTGATTTCTACTTCCAAATCTCATTCTATGCTCAAGTGACTTTTATTCATTTTTGCAAGCTGTCATATTTTACTTAAGCATTTTATCAATGGGAGAAACTTTATTCAGTGTTCCAACCAATACATTGTTGTTGAAGGTGTAAGTTGCTCCAATCAATATACTATTGTTAGATATTTTGGGTTTTCCAACTAGAGTCCTACTGTTTGATACTCAAATTAACTCAAGTTTTTAATATTAAAAATAGTGACATACATGTGTATTTGACTTTAAAATATTAGAAAAAAAATATAAAATTGAAAAAAGTCTAAAAATAAACTAAAATAAGTAGAGATCCATAAAAATTTACAAAAACAACATGATGTGCTAAATTTGCCCATGTTCAAAATATCAGTAACTGAGACTCAATTCTCAAGAATTATTATGTGGATCAATTTGTTTTCCCCTGAACTGCTTTAGGCAATTATCAAGGGAAAGAGTTGAGAAATAGGAAGAGATGCAAAAGTTAACTGCACAATACTATTCTCTCTCAGGGAATGGAATAAATGCTTTCTCAAGGAAATAGATTTATAGGGAAATAAATTGCACTGTATCACTCCCCAGATCTTCTTCTCTTAACCTATGGGTCTTAACAATTAACACTTAATAATTAAAAGCTCTGCCCTGGGTGGAGAAGACCATTATTCTCTCAGGCTAGTCCTACTCCCACTTCCTAAAATGATTGCCCTGTTCCAAATACAGCTTTTTTGAGTGTTATCCTGGGACCATTCATTGTGGATTTAGCTTTTGCCTCAAGAAAATATAAGATTAAATCAAAATATTACATAAAATTAATTCCAAGTTCACACTACCCCACAGGCTAATAAAATAAAATAAAATAAATTGCTTCCTAGAATAATTTCCATCCTAAATATCATATCTTATTGCAAGGATTGATATAGCTTACTAGAAATTTGATATTCAGTTCAATGATAGAAGAAATATATCTTAAAGTATACAAATATTTAAATGTTCAACATTTAAATGTTATTAATTCCTCTCCCCTTTATGAAAGTCCAGGAAAAAGTTACAAAGTCCAAAGTTTAGTTTCACTCCAAGACTATTACAATCTCAAAAAAGTCCACAATCCCCATTCTCAATTTCTTACTCTGCTCACTCTCAGCTAGAGGGTTCTCATGGCAACCCAGGAAATTATTCTCTTGACTGGTTTCTTCTCCAAAAAGCAAATTTCTTTTAGCCTTTAAAGTTGAATTAATTGAACCCTAAAATTATATTTTAAATTATAAATGAAGACTTTAAAAATAACAGTACCTGGCACATACTGTAAAATTATTATTATTATTGTATGTGTTATTGTATTAAAAGAGCCATTAACAATTACTAGGGCATGTATTGCCATTGCAATACCAGCCCTATACTCTGTTAAGAGAAAAACTTCAACCGCATTAAAGTTAAAGGAGTTTAATTGAGCAACGAATGGTTCACGAATCAGGCAGCCTCCAGAATCACAGCAGATTCAGAGAGACTCCAGCACAAGCACGTGATGGGTGAAGATTTATAAGCAAAAAAGGAAAGTGAGGTATAGAAATAGGAAGTGAGGTATAGAAACACGTGGTTTGGTTACAGCTCAGCCTTGGCCTTATTTGAACAGTTTGAACACTCAATAGGGTATGAGTGGTGAAGTGCATGGCTGCTGGGATTGGTCAACACCCAGGCACTGTTAAAGGCACACACTCCCATGTGAGGTGCTCAGGCTTGTCTACCTATTAAGTTCGGTTGCAGTTTGTCCACAAGATCTAAAATATGGAAGAATAGAGTCCTTCTCAGGATATATTTGGTTTGCTTTAACAACTCATAAAATTTAGAAAACATGAGAAATTAAGTGTTCATAATTAATATTGTAATTTTATTGTTATCCATTCTCCATACTAATGTTCCCCAAAATTCCTATTATTTGTCAAAAGGCTTAGACGACCAAGATACCATGATACACAAGGAAAATTCTTTTTGGTTTTACCTCTGTTGGGTGCCAATCAGCTGTGAAGACTGATGGAGTTCACAACTTGTGATATTCTTGTCAATGGATAGAACAAGTGGTTATGGCACATTTATATCTCAGGATTGGAGAAGCAAAGAGGGGCAGGACCAGCCTCTTCTTTCTGCCTTCTTTCCTAGCAAGTGGCATTTGTGATGACTGTTTTCATGTAAAATGCACAAGTCTGCAGCAGTAACACCCACAGTTCCTGGGTCTAACCTGAAGTTTCTTGTTGCCTCGTCGGGCATTTTTACCCACTTATTATTGTCACTTGTTCGGTCCATTGCTTAACTCTGTTTAATCTTTCTACTAAGGAGAAGTTTCTCCTCACAAATTTTTTTCCCTTAGCTGAAAAATTATCCAAGGCAGAATCTTGAATGAAAATTACATAAGCTCCTTCTGACATATGTTCTGAAATTCAAGGAGGACCGTAAATGCACCTTAAAAATTGTCCTTTTAACAACTTTTCCACTTTTTGTACCTTGAGTAACTTCTACAACTTCAATAGCAACAGAAACTTTTTTCAACAATTCTTTTTTTCTGCTTTATTGCGATATCCTCCAGTGTTTTATTTTCTGCTATTGTTTCTCTCTTTCTTTTAGGCAGGCACAGCAGAGTTTTTAAAGTTTTAATTTTTTAATCTGTCCTTTTGCTTCTCTCCCCACTGTACTTTTTTCTTTTCTTTTCTTTTCTTTTTTATTTGCTTTTGGATGAAGATATTAGATTTTGGTTTTTTGTTTGTTTTGTTTTTCATGATTGTTAGTATTAAATGTTCCATTAGTCCAGGATTAGACTACTGCCTGGTTTCTCTTTAGCATATTTCACATTTTGTATGCCTTTCCTTAGAATCCTAACTATATATTTTCCTGGTATGCCAATATGACATATATTTCCAAGGATGTATGGCACATTGAAATAATCTAAAAATGGTAAGACATGTCAAGATTATCTTCTGAGGCTTCTCTCAAATTTATTCAAATTCTTACTTTTTACCCACTTTAATGTGTTCTATTCCTGAATGAATGATTAGCATAAGCGCTTTTATTACTGACTTGTATCTGAAGTTTAATGAGGTGCCTCTCAATGTGTCCTGGGATCCAGCCTTTCTCTGGGTTATCACTGCAGTTTACTTCATGAGGTCACGTCTCTTCTTTTCTGTTAGCTTTCTCTGATCCAAGTCAACCAAGTAATAACTCACATATCACTGCCCTTGTTAATACCATTCAAAAAACAGTAAGTTCTGAGTGTATGTCCTGGAAGATGAGCCATACAAAGAGCAGACATTTTTGTCTTACTTTTTTTTTTTTTTTTTTTTTTTTTTTTTTTTTTTTTTTTTTTTTTTTTTTTTTTTTTTTTTTTTTTTTTTTTTTGCTGTGAGATATTGCAAGTGGCTAAGAAAGCATTTTTTAAATGAATAAATAAATCTATATTTTTAGCCTGTCATCTAAATCTAGTCTGGCTTGTATGACCTTGCCTCCTTTTAAGTATGCCCCTCCTGTATGCCTTGATACTTCCACAGTACGCTTGCTATTTCCAGAGCTAAAATCACTTCCTGAGCTTCATTCATCTAACATCTTGAAATTTCTCTGATGTTCCAATTTCTTATATTCTTTCAGTGCTAACAAATTCTGTACAGTAAAACATTCTAAGTACAAGCCTTCTTTACCAACTTTGACCTTGGGATGTATGGCAATCTCATCCAAAATTTTTTTGACCCCTTCCAAATGGAAGTAATATTTTCATGGAAATAGAGTCCCATCACCCTTTTCATATTTATCTACTCATCTATAAATATTCACTTTTCCATGGTTGAGAACCCTGACTAGCTCCTGAAGCAACATCCATAGTCAGAGCTTACATAATTAATAAATCAGACATGCTTAGAAACAGTGTGTTAGAGAAGTGGTAATTGTCCTTCAAAGTATTAGGCCACATAAATACAGGAAGTTATCTTCAACGTTGTTTCTTTGATCCTGAATACAGCTAATAAAAAGATAAAGTAGAATGATTATTTGTCTATTGATTTAATATGTCAACTAAGGCTGAACACTAAAATTATAAGGCTAAAACCTCATGTTCTAATGCTTGTACCCCATGTGACACATAGCTTGTCTTTGAGGTTTAAAGTCACAGCCTGTAGGCTTTATTGCAAAAATACAAGGAGGAAAGGTCTCTCAGTGACCAGTGTATACAAAGCCTATACACCGCTCTCTTTGAGGTAAAATACCCTCTATTGAGACTAAAAGACTCTCTTTTCTTGGTTCTCTAATCCCTGGCTCAGCAGTACCTACTTGGGTTTCCTCTGTAATTCAAGGTCAACCACAGAGGCATGGATAATCATATTGGCTAAAAACAGCCACCATTTTTCCTTCCTTTGAAAAAAAGTATGTTGAATCTTATCACTAAGTACTAAGAAACATTTAACTTACTTATTTCTCCAATTGATATTTATTGAACACATCCTAAATGCCTGAGAGTGCAGTAGGTGCTAGGACTCAAATGGTCTACACAATCCACATGGCTTTCAGACTAGAGGCAGACATTAAATAAATAATAACACAAATACAATTATGTGTAATGTTTCACCAGTTTTAAAACACATTTTTTTTTCACATTTCGTGGTACTTTACCATTGCATGGTATCTTACCACCGATGGTGTTTCATAATCTGTAAAGGCCAGGAGACATTCACTGTGCCATTGTCACTGTCGGCATATAACTGAGCTGTCTACTTTTGTCACTTAGCTTGAATTATGTGTATTGTTGAATATACACTGGTAAATTTCAGGGCCATTCTAATGTCTCAAAAAGATAACACTACGATTGACCTGAAATTTTAAAGGTGATTTTGTTTGCAAAAACAGTCAAACAGGGAAGAGCATTGTCAATGTAATATGAAGGAAGAAGTAATCAGTAGCCAGATCACAATGGTAGTCTAGAGGCTACAGTAATAAATTTTAATTTTATCTTCAGTGCAATGGTAAGTCATTGAAATATTGTAATTGGGTAAGTAACACGACTCAATTTGTACTCTAAAAGGTCAGTATACCTCTAGGTTAAGCTAACTGAGAAGCAATACCAGAAGGGGAACCCCTTAAGAGTGGTCATCGATATTGTAGAATGGTGGACTAGCAGAAATCGGAAGAATTATACAGATTTGGGATACACTGGGAGGTAGAACTTAACAGAACTTGATATTGAACTGAAACTAAATTTAGGGGGAGAGGCTGAGCATGGTGGCTAATGCCTATAATCCCAGCACTTTGAGGGGCCGAGGTGGGTGGATTGCCTGAGGTCAGGAGTTTGAGACCGGCCTGGCCAACATGGTGATATCCCATCTCTATTTAAAAAATATATAAATTAACCAGGCTTGGTGGTGCACATCTGTAATTCCAGCTACTTGAGAGGCTGAGGCAGGAGAATTGTTTGTACCTGGGAGGCAGAGGTTGCAGTGAGTCAAGATCATGCCACTATACTCCAGCCAGGGTGACAGAGTGAGACTCCCTTTCGAAAGCAAAAATAAAATAAAGAAAATGAATTTAGTGGGAGAGAAAAGAGAAAGTATCAAGAGTGACTCCAAGATTTCTAGACTGAAAAGTTGAGGGTATAACTTTGTGTATGTTTTACTGAAGAAAGATTAAGACTAGGCTGGGCCCAGTGGCTCACGCCTATAATCTCAGCACTTTGGGAGGCTGAGGCAGGTGGATTACTTGAGGTCAGGTGTTCGAGACCAGCCTGGCCAACATGATGAAACCCCATCTCTACTAAAACTACAAAAGTTAGCCAGGTGTGGTGGCACATACCTGTGGTCCCAGCTACTCAGGTGGCTAAGGTGGAGAATCGTTTGAGCTCAGGAGGTGGAGTTTGCAGTGAACCAAGGTTATGCTGCTGCACTCCAGCCTGGATGACAAAGTGAGACATTGTCTAAAAAAATATACATTAATCCTCAAATCCATTAATACTGAAAACTGAGGACAAGAACACTTGTAGAAACTTTTATTCCTCACTCATTACATCAGAGAAGGAAGTTAGGAGACAGAAATGACTCTGCTCATTTGAAAAGAAAAATTTTAACATAAAGAAGTGTTCCACATTAAAAAATAGTTAAATACTAAAAGAAATAAAAGTTGATTTAAGAGACCTAGAAGTAGGGTCAAATACATAGCTGTTACCTCTAGACTGAGGAAAAGAAACAGTAAAGGAACTAAGAACTAGATGAGACCACCATTCAGTAATGTTGAGATTTAGACTTCTGCAAAGGCAGTATGGCTACTGAAGGAACACATTGTCTGTCAGTGATTAAACTTGTCTAAGGGCTTGGACTAATAATAGTTTTAGAAGCAACCAGCTGTTGGAATATGGACAGGCTGGAGCCTTCAGAAGGGCTGCTGGGGGGGATAACATGGCCTGAGGACACAACTGGGGCATGTCTGCACAGACCCCTGTAGTAATAGGCTGAAAAGTCAATGTGAAGATCTTGAATCTAGAAGAGTAGTATTTTTCTACGACTATCTCCTTGCAGAATGACTGGCAAAGGAGTTTACAGAGCCCAGCTCCAATATCACAAAGCAAGGTAAACAAGGTTAGATTTGGAGCTAAAAGGCAATAAATTGATCACTGGCATAGTAATTTATGTATTAATTGTTTTGATAATAATTTATTGTGTATATATATATATAATGTCAGCTTAATTTAATCTACCATATTTACAGCATTTGCTGCATATAAGGCTATCATTAACTAACAAATTTCTACAGATGTCAAAAAAAAAAAAAAACAACTCCAGACATTGATATGGAAAGTTTATCAGAAAAGACGATTGCATGAGTGGGGAAGGAACTATTGTAATGGAGTGGGTGAGACTATCGCAATAGTGAGAAGGCTCTGACCATGAGATCTGCAAGTATCTTTGAGATTAGGCAGAAAAAGGGCTTTTCTTTTATAAAGAAGAGTAAATAAGACAAAAATGGATGAGAAGTGGGATGAAAGAAAGATCGTAGATCAGAAAATGTTTTACCTGAGGTCAGCTGATTCTTGAGGCAGGCTATTAAGCAGGGGTTGTTTGCTGGTTCCAGACGTGGTTATGTCAGTGTTCTGGGCCTGAGGAAGGAGAAGAGCTTAACTAAAGTTTGGTTAACAAGCATTCTGTTCCTATTGATCAGTAGGGACAAGCAGATCAGCTAATCATTTATGAGACAAAAAATGAGAATTCGAAGGGTCTGTGTCTGGCCTTGTCTTCGGTTTAAAAAGGAGGCATCTGTGAGTTTTATC
This sequence comes from Plecturocebus donacophilus, assembly GCA_004027715.1. Lineage (NCBI taxonomy): Eukaryota > Metazoa > Chordata > Mammalia > Primates > Pitheciidae > Plecturocebus > Plecturocebus donacophilus. The sequence goes on from PVKP010001258.1 coordinate 130,122, forward strand.
TCAGCCATACGAGGAAGAATGATTTTTTGCATTAAACTCTTTTCTCTAACAAAGTGGGCGGATTCATCTAGCCATCACTGTTCCAGAATCACACGGCTTGGGTGAAGTTCAACATTGTCACTACTGATCTCTTTGGAAAATAAACATTGCCCTTTTTAGAATTGTTTCTATGATAAACAAACCAAGTAAATATTTTTTCTTCCCAATTATTTCTAGTAAATATATACAAAATTTTTAAACTTAGAATATGCAAAAGAGTCTGTAAGGGCCATTGGACAAGTTCTCCTTGGCCTTCTAAAGGTTAACTGAAAAATCTACTGATAAAAGACAAATTAATTGTAGAAAACACATACAATTTATTTAACATGTATGTAGGTCAGTGTTCAGAAGGGAGACTGAAAGACACATGGGAAATTGTCCATCTTTATGCTTAAGTTCAACAAAGGTTGGACAGTCATGTAGAAATATGATTGACCAAATGTCATATTTTAATGCTAATAGACTGAGTAGGGAAACCTGGCAAGGCCTGTCTTTCTAGATTCTTGTTGGTCTCTCTGTGTGGCATTTCTTTCTTCTGGGTGTGGAGTAGGGCACTCTCTGGAATGGGGACCTTATGACTTATACTCAAACAAGGTAGGTTAGATCATTTCTTTATGGCCAGTTTTTACACAGAAGGGTGGAGGGAAAATTAGAGTAATATTATTATGTTTTGTGCCTGACTCTGAGGAAAAGAGGTTTTAGTTTCTATGGCCTGCCTGGGGGAAGAGGAATTCCCTTTCTATGGTTAACGCCAGAGGAGAATGAGACTGAGAAACAGGAGGGCAGAAGGAGGGTGGAGAAAACTTTTGCTTCGAGGATGCTTCTGAAGCCTTCATTTTGGAGTAATGTTATCTCAGCCCCAACAGGCCCCTTTCAAATTATTCAAAACTTATAGTTTAGAAAACATAAGAGAAAGAAAAAAGAACAACAAAATTATAACATAAACTGTATTAGGGTTCTCTAGAGGGACAGAACTAATAAAATATATGTAAGAAAGGAGTTTGTTAAAGAGAATTGGCTCACACATGACTATCACATGGTAAACTCCCAAGATAGACTGTCTGCAAGATGAGGAGCAAGGAAACCAGTAGTGGATCAGTCCAAGTCCCAAAACCTCAAAAGCAGGGAAGTCAAAAATGCAGCCTTCAGTCTGTGGCCAAAGGCCCAAGAAGCCCTGACAGACCCAGAGCTAGTGTAAGTTAAAGACTCCAACAGGTGAAGAACTTGGAGTCTGATGTTCAAGAGCAAGAAACATCCAGCACGGGTGAAAAATGAAGACCAAAAGACTCAGCAAGTCTCTCCCAATTTCAAAGTTCCACAGATCTCTAGGGCAGGGGAAAATGCCACCAGTCTTTTTGCCTTGCGAGAGTGACCTTTACTCCAGTTCCCAGTAAGTTCCACATCTCCATCTGAGACTACCTCAGCCTGGACTTCATTGTCCATATCACTATCAGCATTTTGGTGAAAGCCACTCAACAGTCTCTATGAAGTTCCAAACTTTCCCACATTTTCCCGTCTTCTTTTGAGCTCGCCAAATTGTTCCAACCTCTGTTTATCCAGTTCCAAAGTTGCTTCCACATTTTCAAGTGTCTTTACAGCTGTGCCCTACTATCGAGTACCAATTTACTATATTAGTTTGTTCTCCTGCTGCTAAGAAAGACATACCTGAGACTGGATAATTTATAAAGGAAAGATGTTTAATTGATTTACAGTTCAGCATGGCTGGAAAGGCCTCAGGAAACTTACAATCATGGTAAGTTTCACTCACTATCACAAGAACAGAATGGAGGTAACAACCCCCATGACTCAATTTCAATTTCCTCCCACTGAGTCCCTCTCACAACATGTGGGGATTATGGGAACTACAGTTCTAAATAAGACTTGGGAGGGGACACAGCCACACTGTATCATATGGCTTTTATATAAAAACACCCTGAAAAGGACTACCAGCTAAAGCATTTTATAGCGTTGGTAACTCAGAACAAATTCTAACATGGCTTATGCAAAACAATATAGGAAAATAAATCCATCATTAGAGCCAAGAAAAAATAAAAAGGGAAGAAAATAAAGTGCAGAGTTCAACAAGGAGCTATGTTATTTAGTATTTTGCCAGATAAAATTCTTCAATGGATCTCACAGGAATGGTTGTCCTTTTGCTTTCTGCTTGTCTCTTTTTGCTGTCTGTTTTCACACATAGGAAGAGAGAAAGCCTTAACTGCAACTATTTAGAAGCAGCCCATCTATCACATCCTGTCGCTATCTGGACAGTGTTATGAAGAATATTTCAGCATAAAATGTTAATGTAACTAGTGTTGTAATCACAATGAAAATGTTAATGATAGTAATTCTGTTAACAATGATGATGATGATGATACTACAAAAGGTACATGCCCTAAGAAAGCCATAACTCTGAAGGGTTTTACCGTTAACAGGGAAGAAAGAATTTTTAACATCAGGCCACAAGCCTAATATAAAGTTAATAATCTTGACTTTTTCCCTACGTTAACCAATTTATTTTAACTACATCTCAATTTTAACTGCCATTTACAGGAGGACAATATTTTTCTACCTAGGAAGGCTATTGTAAAGGAGAATTAACTTAATTTGTGAAGGCCTTTGTAATTTCAAGCTATTCTTAAATCATCCCTTTCAACCACTCTGGTAAGGAGATACATCCAATGCCATGCTTTAAGAGCCAATTAATTTTTAAAGTCAGAAAGACATAAAATAGGCATGTATCTGCCCTGAGAGAATTTTGTTTATTATTCTGCCTCATAGAAGATCCCAAGGTTACAATTAAAGGTATATGTGCCTTGCTATCAAAATATATTTTAAATCACAAACTATAAATTAGTCCAAAAAATGATGATACTATTTACTTCTCCTTGTCTAATCCTCAGTAATAGGCTTTTATTCTGTTTGATCACAAACCATAAATAACTTTTTTTCTTTTTCTTTATTATTGCAATTATCCATATAAACTCTGACAAATACTCTTTATTTTGGCCAAAACTTTAGTGAGACACCTCTGAGTGTTCTATTTGACTAGTTCTGATCTTGGGCTTTGTCTCTCTGTAGAATTCAATTTGAGCAAGAATCCTGCTATGTCTCTTACTATCTGAGCACTCTGAGTATCTTATCACCCTGATCTGCCTTTAGCAATATACCTCTCAAATCAGTTTAGCCAGAAACCCCTTATCCTTCATGTTTCCTCTTAGTAATTTTCCATCTACTCACCGTCATCATTCTTTTTGGCCATAAGTCTCCACTTGCCCTCATTGGAGTAGACTTAAGTCCAATCTTTCTCTACTGCAAGATCCCATTGCAGTCATCCCTAAACCTATATCCATGGCCCCACCTCAATAAAGCTTGCCTTACCATCTTTAACAAGTGTCATGATTTTTTTTTCTTTGTCTCGAATGCACCAATTATTGAAAAGCAAATGTTACTGTGTCCAGTTTCCTTTTGTATTCATAGGGCCTGGATCATTGTCTGTCCTCAGGGACTGGGCCTCAACACTCTTATCCTAATGCTACTCAATTGGGAGTTCTCCTAAGGTTCAAATTTTGAGAATCAATAGCTAGCCTCCATACTTTATTTACTGGTTATTTCAGAGTACATTTCAACAACTTTTCTTAATATTTTTTATCAAGTAGGGAAAACTTATTTCTTAATGCTTTATTCTATTGTCTGAAAAAAAAAAAGTCCTTCACTACATCCCACACACCTTTCACATATTTTCAGCTTATTTTTCTAATTCCATTTGCAACCGATCCATGTCCACACAGCTACCTTGATGTTATTTTTAAATGCAAACTCATCTTGGTTTGAATACACAGGCACTATGTAAATCTCTATATTTGACACATAAATTCATGATTTTACTAAAAGAAATGAGTAAAAGAAAGAGGATGCTACTCATAGAGATCGAGAACCAAAAATGGATCTTTAAAGAGTTGAATTTTATAAAATATAAGAAGAAGAATCCAAAAATCTAAATAGGCACAACAGTGGTTGGGTCAGAAGAAAGTTATAACCACCATATGGAATGGAAGTTCTCATACTTTGGATTGAGAATAGCTGAATAAGAGAATTTTGCATGAGGTGAAGAAAAGATGAAGTAGTTGTGGTGGGTAAATCTGACAATTAATGATTACAAGAAAGGAGATGCAAGCCAAAGGAAAGCAGACATTTCTGTTCACTAAACCTAGTTACCACCTCCACAGATCTCAATGTTTTGGAGATGTGCTCTCTAATGAATGGCTCTGATGTAATTTAATTGTTTCAAATTGATTATTCATTCTTTTATATTTCTTGCTTAAATAATCCATACTAAATTTTTTATTAAGCAGAGCTAACATTTCATCATGAAAACAACGGCAGAAAAGGGAAAGAATACACTATGCATTCATGAATCTAATGGTCACATTTGTTAAGTGTCTATATGGATGAAAGCTGCTATACAATGTATTCCCATCATTTGCATACATAGATTACATCTACAAATTGGTTTGCAGAAGTTCCTTAACAGAATTCCACTTCTTAATTATTTTCTCTGAGCCTCTTCTTGCAATAACCATTCATTATTGACAACACTGTAATGCAATTCATTCAATAAAGGGTTTTATTGATTTAACTAACAAAACACAATAACTCAGAGATTCATGAAGGAACTTCCCAAATGATAAAGATAAATAAAGCAAGAATAAAAATTCCTAAAGATGATAAAATGCAGGTAGCAGCCAAAATATGTTTCTCATGTATTCAAACTATAAAGAGGGGTTTCCATATGCTGATGAATTGAAAGGGAAATGATGCTCACTTCAGTGTCTACTTATTTACTTTTATTTCATACTGTGTTGTGCCTTCACAGAGTCTACAGACACTAGTAGTAGGAGAGCTGATTAGAAATGAAATCTCTAGGTACATGTTTGAGGCTGTTGAGTCAAAAAGCTCTCTAAGAGTGTTATTGGGAAAATTACGCTCTTCTTGAACAGATCCCATTAATGAAAAAGCATCAAGCCCAGCAGGTGCTTCTAGTAAGAGTGACAGACTCAGAAAAAAAAGAGAGTAGATCATATTAATAAAACTAGTTATTTTTGTTTTAAGATTGACTATATAGAGCAAACAAAATTACATGTTGATATTTCAGAACTTTCTACTAGTTTCTTTGTCTCTTAGAGTAAAATTTTTTGTTTGCCTTGCTATGAGTTTGTAATGTAAATCAAGGGAAGTTAGGGAAAAAGAGTTTTCTTTGAGAGGTTAAAACTAAAAGAAGTGTTATCTACAACATAACAATGACCTATATGGCCTAATTGAGTTTTACAACCTGCAAACAAATTTGAATAAAAGTCAGTATTAAAAATCCTGTAGCAGTTAAGAAGCATAGGTTTAGCTAATGATAAGAACACACTTACTTAATATTCTATGCAATTTAATTGAAGTTAGAAATTGAGCCACAGGGCACTGTGGCTCACACCTGTTATCTGAGCACTTTGGGAGGCAGAAGCTAGTTGACAGATTGAGCCCAGAATTTCAAGACCAGCCTGGGCAACACAGGGAGACCTCATTCTATACACACACACACACACACACACACACACAGAGAGAGAGAGAGAGAGAAAGAGAGAGAGAGAGAGAGAGAGACGTTTCAATTTAGAAATCTCTTTTCCCTTGAAAATATCCATTATTGGACTCCAAAGGACATTCTACCTAATATAACTTCATGTAAATTTGTCTTCAACTTAAATAATCTCTTTTTATTTCCTCAATTTAAGAACTACAATATATTGTTCAAATTCAGGGGATAATAGGATTTATTTTGTCATAGTAATACATAATGATATTTTTTAAAGGGAAATTAATTCTAGAAGCTAATCTTCAAATGCAAACAAACTTGAATTTACCACAAAATATCTATCCGATTTGTTTATCTTTGGAGATGATACTTTCTTATGGTCTAGAAAAGAACTCATACGTAAATCAATGTTCTATATTTGAAAATATTTTTCTTACTTCAATCTGTGCCATAATTCAAGAAGTAATGACTGCAATCTAGCTGTCATATTTTGATTTACTAAGGATTTTGTTATAATAAAAGCTAATAGAAGTCCTAGAATAAATCAGGGGCATTAGAAAGCCAACACGATTCCACTATTGTAGTTATAATTTTCTTAAGGGCAGGAATTCTAGAGGATTTCTATTTTTGTGTTTTATGTGGCCTTTAGCACAGTACCTTGCGTACAGACACTTCACATATATTTACTGAATGAATACTTTTTGAGTTTATACTGGTTCCTGTTGTTGGGTTTTCCTTTTGTTACATGACAAATTAGTACAAAATTGGCAACTTAAAACAACATACATTTATTACCTCACAATTTATGTGGATCAGGAATCCGGGCATAGTTTAGCTGGGTCTTTTATGCAGTATCTCATGTAGCTGCAATCAAGGTCTCAACCAGGCTGTGTTCTCCTCTGGAGGCTTGACTGCGGAAGAATCTACTTTCAAGCCATTTTAAGTTACTGGCAGAATTTATTTTCTTATAGCCGTATGAAGTCATGTAGGCTTCTCTAGCATGGCTGCTTACTTCATCAAGCCCACAGGAGAATCTTTTGCCTCAGGGAGGACCCAATTCCTATTTTACAGACTTCTACATTATTTTGTCAGGTCCACTCAAGTTAATCTCTTTCTTGCTTAACTCAAAATCAGCTCATTTAGGACCTTCATTACATCTTCAAAATCCCTCAACCATTTCCATATTCTGTTAGCTAGAAGCAATTCATAATCCTACCTCTACTTGAAGAATATGATCATCAAGGGTAGGGATCATGATGACCAGCCTAGGGTCTGTCTGCTACAGAGATGATTTGAGTCACATAAATAATATGAGCCTATAGTAGACAGACATACTCATACTCTCATTATCTATACGAACTAGGACAAATCATTTAATCTGTGTAACCCTCAATTTCCTTATCTGTAAAAGAAAAGTAATAACAACTTTTTACAATTGTTATCAATATGAATAAAGTATTATGAATATGTAGGAATTCATATATTGGTAATCATTTTTATAATTTAGCCATTATGTGAGAAATCAAAACGATCAGACCTGACTTTGTCTTAAGTAAATTTATTAAATTTGTCAGACCTAAAATAAAGCAACAGTATCTGTCACTGATGCATTCTGACCTCTTGCACTCTGGCTTTAGTTGAATATTAGAGTAGGCCAATTGCACAAGTGAAGAGAAGATAAGCCACTGTTTCTCATTGGTTAACTTGTTAGATCAATAGATGGAGATAGAGATGGCAGACAAGACAAGTGTGTGTACATATATATTCATATATGTATATATATGTGTGTGTGTTCAAATATATTAATAACAGTCAAATACGTGGGGAGAGGGAAATAATCCTATTTTACCTGAGAAAACGGAACTATGACCCTAAGATAAACTAAATGGCATGCCCATTGTCACATGTAGAGAGAACAAGAGAATTTAAGTCAAAAAACTACTTTGAAATGACAACTCAAACATTAAGCAAATTATTTAATTTCTCTGTTTGAATCATAATGCCTCCATAGAGTTGTACAAGTATTAATAGAAATAACACATGTAAAGCATTTGCATTTGCCTAAAACCCAATTACTATTAGCTATGATTATGATTATCATTTTTTAGTAATAATAGTAGTATCATAACTGTTTAGAATTGGGATCCCATTCCAAGGTCTGACCTATAGTAATTATCTTGCCACTATGACATTATAGAGTACCAATTCTTCTTTAAACTAAAGGTGCACACTGTAGAGTGTCCAGCCCAGAGTTGCATCTGCTTAAGAAACTCTTAAGGTAGCTGCAAACTGTTGAGTATACATTTTCCCAAGTAGAGCTAGAGATTGCAGAATTTAATATAGAACGAGTAGAGTTTACAAAGACCTATAGCCTGGAAAAGGGCATTCCTGTTTAGACAGTAGAATAAGGAATTGCAAAGAATCTAGTGTGCTCTTTGTTTTAGCAACCGTCATAGAGAAAGGCAAGGAATCTCAGTGGCCTGGCACCTATCCAGTAGTCCTTCCTCTCCATGTAATCATCTTGTATTTTCTAAAACTTAAATAATTTTCACTGTTTTTTCCTGCAATCAACCTCTCTCTCTCTTTCTCTCTCCTCCCCACTTCCGCTATCTTTCTCTTTAAACCAGTTACTATGTTGCCTAATAAAATCTAAATAATAAAGTCATGGTATTGCCTCAACACTTACCCAACTCAGTAACACAGTTTTTCAGAGGAAGAAAAACAAACCAACCCACATTAACTAAATATTGATGAGCCATCTTCATGTATGTTAAATAGTTCGTCACCCTCGTACATTGATGGTAAATTTTACCATCATCTAGTACAAGAGTAAATTTTCTCTCCAGAATTTGCCCTAGAGATTAATTGTAATATCTTAAATTTTGGCTTTAAATATAAATGGAGAATAGTGTGGAACTGCTAGAATCCAGAGGTCATATCTGTTGACTCGACATATCCGTTGACTACAAACACAAAGGACTATATATATGACATTTGTATTTTATTTTTTATATATAGCCATTTTTATTTCACTTATAATTTCTATAAATTAAAAAGAAAGATAACTTTATTCTCATCTGAAGATTGTAGAGCAAGAATTTGAATTTTCTTGTCTTCTAAGAATCGTAAATCACCAATATAACATCAGATTCTAGCTTTGGAAGGAATCTTGGAAATATCCAGGCTGCCTCCTCATTTTCCAAATGTGTCAAACAAAGCCTGGGGAGACTTAACAAATTGCCCACATTTCCTAGTTATTAGCTCCTAGTGAAGCATGAAAGTCAGGTTTTTCTGATTCCTAAAATCAGTCTTGTTCCCATCAAGTTTCTTGCCTTTTTAACAGAATTTTTTTTCCGACTTGCACCCAGCTCACCACTCCCTCTCTTTTTTCCTTTGACAGTTTTATGCCTATTACTTTTCACAGCACGTCATCAATGATGCACTTATTACCGCCCATCTTGATGTTTTACAGTTGGCCTCAAATGTTTAAGGCAGATGCATTTTGTAATGCTTTGTCAGTTTTTCAATAAAGGAAAAGATGGCAACTGAGGTATGTACCTGTCCTATTAAAAACAGGGCAGACGGACTAACAAGTTTTAAACTACTTCTGATAGCTTATATTAAGAATCCTTGTCAGAATAAAGGGAAGTCAAATTCTGATTGACTAGAGTTGTCTGTTACAGCATCGTCCGCTGCCATAAACCAACGTTCTTGTGTCAATGCTCTTTGCGTGCTACTGGAGTCTGTCAAAACGTGATCACACGACTGCTGTTCTGCTGCCGTCTTCACAAAAATAACATAATGCATTTTGTAAGAGCTTCTCAGGGTGCAAAACTTTTCAATAAAGAAAAAAATGTGACAGTGCCACACAGTATTTCAAGAATACCGTTTTGTGTGCCTACTTATTTCTTTAAATACTGTCTTCAAATGCGTCTCCACTTTACCTGTGTATCATTTTCTCCAACTTAGTGTCTTACACGTAAGGAATGCTGAGATCTGGCAAATGTATTCTATTGTTTTGGTTGTTATTTTGTTTCTGGAAAGTATCTCTTAATGAGGAGACTAGAACACTACAGGATGTTTTTCTATGTTTTTCTTTGTCTAACATTTGGTTTTCTTTTTAAAGGCAGTGGAAACTCTAATAAATAAGGAAAATCCTATTGTATATATAGCATTTAAGATGCAATTCAGGTATTCCAACTCCAATGGTTACTGTTTAAATTGCTTATACTGTCTTTGCTTAATTAGTTCATGTTTACTTGTAGTTTTCCTGTTGAGTTTATAATACAGCAAATATCAAAAGGGCTAAAAGGAGCTGGTAACTACCAGCTTAAAGATGTTAATTGCCAGAGTGTTTTATGTATTGGTACTGATCCTAACTCCTGAAATCAACTCTATCAGGGGCAAATATTTTTATGTATTCAATTTAGATCAAGTAGGTCTGAGCACTGATTTATCTCACCCTTTCAAAAAGTGTTTAATATTCATCAAACGAGATACAAATTTAGATAGACGTCTATCTACCCTAGCACTTTTAATATTTTTACAAACATACTTGCTTCTAGGGAAATACTTAGCTGTCAGTTGCAACTAAGCTACCTAGTTTAAAATAAACAATTATAACCATGGAACGTATTCATCTGTTATGTTTCCTCTAGGTGGAATTAAAACTCTTGTAAAAATATTATTCTGTAATAATTATTTTATTCTATTTTTTGGAGGGGGGATAGAGTGTCCCTTTGTTGCCCAGGCTGGAGTGCAGTGTTATGATCTCAGCTCACTGCAACCTCCGCCTCCTGAGTTCAAGCAATTCTCCAGCTTCAGCCTACCAAGTAGCTGAGATTACAGGCCTGTGTCACCACACCCAGCTAATTTTTGTATTTTTAGAAGAGATGGGGTTTCACCATGTTGACCAGGCTGGTCTCGAACTCCTGACCTCAGGTGATTCACCAGCTTCGGATTCCTAAAGTGCTGGGATTACAGGCGTAAGCCACCACACCTAACCTATACTTTTTTTAACCTTTTTTTTCACTTTGGCTGCAAAATTTTGATTCTAATCATCAAAGAAATTCTACCTGCAGCAAGGAATTTTTAACTTATCACTTTATGAGGACAATGAAAAATTTTACTCAAATTAAATGAATGATAACCATATAATCAGAAAAACAATTTAAAAGAAAAATATGCATATGCTTAAATTAATATATTTAAAGTAATATGCAAATAGGTACAGGTGTGTCTCTGTGTGTTTATGTGTGTGAGAATGAGATTTAGAGAATTCTCAAATCTATTTTCAGTTTCTCAGTAAGGAAACATAATAATCCTTAACTGACATTGTTAAAATCATTCTTTCTATTCTGATCAAGTATGGATTTCAGTACAAAAGTTTCAGTGCATCCCTTCCCATTACAAATAGGTTTTAGTTTGTCCCAGACTATTTGCAGTAGTATGAATATTTGTTATTTTAGGGATTTTTTAAACATTTGCAACCTATTTGTTGAAAGGACAGAAATCAAGTGCCATTTCTTTAAAAGCTGATATGGAAGAATGACTCGTTGAGAGAATGTCATTGTGCCTGTAACTCTCTCTCTGAATCCCTACTAATAGTGGACAGAAATGAGAATGGTCAGGCAGGGCTGGCATGGCTCCACCTCTGGAGACAGGAGTGGGAGGGACCTGCCACTCTTGAAGAGTGGCAAGGAAAACCTGTCTGACCTTTAAGGATGAATGGCAGCAATATAGGCATCTTGGCAGATTCTCTGGCATTCAGCACATAAGAGGTAGCAAGGTGAAGTTGATGTCTGCTTATGCTGTTAGAAATTGCGAAAGACCATAGTTTACATCTAACTACATAATTCTTTTAGGGGAACTTAGCATAAATGGGGAGCAATTTTTTACCTTCAAAGGATCATGCTGGCTTTTCCTGGAAACTGGACCCCAGCAAGACTTCATGCACTACAGATGTTCATCCATGGCAACACATGGAAGTCCAGACAAATATGTAATGGAACTCAGAAACACAACCAGGTAAATCCACAAGACTGTGGTAGGTGGGCTTTCTTCTCACTGCTTGGAAATATGTTAGCCCTCCGGGTTTCTTGGACAACTAGGCAAGAAGGGAGCCTCACAAGAATACTATCATAATCCCAGAGACTTGAGCAGAATTTAATTTGATTAAAAAATCAGTTAAACAAATGGGACTCACTGAATGTAATTCCGGAACCAATGTTACTCTTCCATTCTAAATATTCATTCATATTCATCATGTATACCTGGTTCTTTCCTGACTCTGAGTAAAATTTTGGGCAGGCCTTAAAACTTATCTCCTAACTCTCAGAAAATAAAAGTTCTTCCTTCATGTTTAGTTATGAATCTAATTTCATTCACACCATTAAAATGTCCATAATATGCAATAGTCAGAACTCTGAATTACATTTCAAATGTTTCTCTCCTTTCTTACCTTGGACATGGTGTTAGTCAGAGTCTTACTTAACTGTTACTGTCATGAGGCTCATGGAATATTCTGGACCAGGTAGATAATTAAAACAATCATTCTCATGCTGTACTGTTACGGTTCTCTAAATTCCCTCCCCCATGGCTAGAGATGTCTCATGCTCTTCATTAATGTCTAAGATAGCCTAAGATTGGCTCTATCTTTTGCCTATGGCCCAGATTTGGTCAACAAGAAACACACAGCCTTGATCTGTTGTATCAGGAGTGGAAATGTAGTTACTTTGCTAACATAGCACTCTGTTCTGTTGCTACAGAACGTTTCAGCCAGCCTCCTGCTTCTAAACCTTTTTGAGAGGAGAGAGTGAGTGGAGAAGGTATTCAGATATGCATCCAATACCAACCAGTCCACTATGCTCCCAAACTGCAGACACTGTAAATCAAGACCCACATACACGACTTGAAGTGATGTAAAGCACAGTCTCCCCTACCCTGTGTAAAACAAGTGCAAGCTTCTTTAAGAAATCTAATTCCCAAATGTAGCCTTTGAAGTTGCAGTAGATATTGAGCTAAAGGTTGCAAAATTGCATTTTAGTCTCCTCATTTACATGTCTGGCATCTCTACTGGAATCCTGGAGCATTTGCCAACTGATATTTTATTCTTGGTCTTCCAGGATCATTTTGGCATTCTGATACATAGAATAATTTATTATATTAAATAAATATAATATCACTCATGCCTTAAGTTAGTAAAGCTATTCATATCAGTTTTCTTCCTCCTGATATGTTATCCAAAATGTTGTCTTGCAGCTTCTTAATTGAAAAGCATGGTTGACTTTTGTCGCAGCTCTTTAACTTCAACTTTCTTATTCTATGATTTTGTCTGTTGTAACCACTATCTTCTCATCCCTAGTTAGCATGCTCAACATCATCATAGTTTGTCTACTGTGATGATGTTAAAGATGTCTTAAATTCCTTTGGCAGAGACATGCATTGGCTGTTGAGGTCTTTTAAGGGCAGAATTAGGCCTCCCCAAAATTTATATATTAAGGTTCGAACACCCAGTACCTCTGAATGTGACTATCTTGGCAGATAAAACCTTTAAAGAGGTAAAGCTACATGACAATGAGGTTATTAGGGTGGGCTCTAATCCAGTATGACTGGTGTCATATAAGAGATCGGGGCCAGGCGTGGTGGCTCACGCCTGTAGTCCCAGCACTTTGGGAGGTTGAGGCTGGTGAATCACCTGAGGTCAAAAGTTGGAGAGTAGCCTGGCCAAAATGGTGAAACCCCGTCTCTGCCAAAAATACAAAAATTAATCCAAGGGTGGTGGCGCATGCTTGTAATCCCAGCTACTTGGGAGGCTGAGGCAAGAGACTCGCTTGAACCTGGGAGATGAAGGTTGCAGTGAGCTGAGATCATGCCATTGCACTCCAGCCTGGGAGACACAGCGATACTGTCTAAAGATAAAAGAGAGAGAGATTAGGGCACAGACAAGCAAAAAGGAAAGATGGCCTGAAGACACAGAGAGAAAATGACTTCTCCAAGCCAGGGAGAGGCTTCGGAAGAAAACAACCCTGCCAGCAATTCTGTCACAGATATCTGGCCTCCAGCACTGTGAAAAAATAGATTTCTGTTGTTTAAGCCATGTGGACTGTGGTATTTTGTTATGTTAGCCTTAGCAAGCAAATATAAGCTCCAACCAGAAAACAGCCACACTGGCCAAAAACAGGAATATTACAGTATTTCCTGTGCAAGTCCATTAAAATTACCTTCTCAGTCTTCATGCTAGGAAACTCAGGAAAGGCTCCTATGTGACCATTTTAAACTCATCATCATACAGTTCTGACAGTCTATGAATCATAGCAGTGAGTAATTATATACACCATCCTTTAAAGAAAAAGAAAGACATTTTTTCATGAATAAGGTATTATCTTCAAAATGAGAAAAAAAAGTTAATACATGTTAAAGTGCCTATTAAATTTAAAATACTTGTTTAAAATTTGTTTAAGAAAGATGGAAGAAGGCAATGAAGGGTTAAAATTCGATTGCTATTTGATTTTTGTGTAAATCATTCAATGTTTAAATTTTCTGTAATATGTAAACAGTTAAATGAAAATCTGCTTTCTTAATTCTGCATATTTGATTAATTACAGATGGCTAAAGGAATCCAAATGAGCTTTTAGTTTTCATTTATGTATATTGTTTTATGTAGACATGGCTCAACTTTACTTTCAACAAGTGAGATTATGGGGGAAATCAGAATTTTTGCCATTTTTAATAATAGGAAAATAAACCATATAAAGATAATTCATATTGACAAATAATTCTCTTATCTAAAAGGTGTGTTTCATTTTCTAAGATGTTCAAAGGTAATATATCCAACAAAGTGATCAATTAGGTCAAATTATGTTTAACCACCATAAGGCAATTATTTGTTTTAATCAAGAAAAATCTTATTAAATTTTCTCCCTAAGAATAAAGGCAGATTTTTTTTAATTGTTCACATAATTTAGAAAAATACCTAGCTACATGATATAAGGTCTATTTATATTTATCTCATGAATAATATTAGTGAAGTTAAGAATCAAGAAAGTAATTAGCACCTAATCAATTTTCTCATATACATTTCTGTATTGCCTCTGTGGTAAAGGCATTTAATTTTTCTAATGGCATAAATATGATTAGAAGTCAAATAAATTATTTCATGTTCATTTCCAAAGACAAGACTTCTCTTTTGGACTTAGTGATTTTTGTCATAATTGATCCTCCTTAGGATCAATTGTTCTGTTAAGGTAACATTTGTTTAAATGAGGTCAGACCTTTTAAAGATCCATGCATATTCAATTTGATTTAAAGGTGGTTTTCTTTTCCAAAATGTAATGATTCCTAAGTAGCTAGCGGACATTTTTATAGCTGTTGAAATAAAATATGTGTATAATAGGCACTTCAAGAATAAATAGTAACATGAGAACTGTAGAACTCTCTTGGATGGCAGCAGAGCAATAAAGTGTATGAAGTTAAAATACACTGTTGGGAAGTACACAGTAACCAAACTTGAGAGGCTATAAAGTAGATGAATACATTTGTATACCTTAAGTTTTATGTGTACATCAGGACAAATGCTACGTCGGGATTGGTCTATCAGACATTATGATTTGTCATCATTTAATATAATTCATGGTAATGAACTGTGCATATGTTATAGACATGCTCATCTTGAGAAACTCTAACAGGATAGTGTAAAACCTGCCCATTGCATAAACCCTATTACATAAACCCTATGTAAGTTGAAACTAAGCCTTTTTTTTTTTTCAAATTCTAGTGCTTATACTATACTATCAACTAAATACTTCCCAATTAATGATTTCTGTAATTTGTACTCTATTGTCTAGTGACCAGGTTCCAATCCTGTCTCCATGTTCACTTTCTTTGTTATCTAAGAGAGGTCTTAGGTGGACTTTCCAAGAAAAATCTTTAAACAGCAGGACACACTCATTTAGCTGATCTTTTTAAAATTATCACTGCCTTTGTCTTGACCCTTTTTGCCCAGGGTAGGTAATTAGGGTCCAGTAGTTATCTTGAAAACATCAACAAAAATCATGCCTTAAAGAAGAGGGAGCAAAAATCAGAAGGAGCTTCATTTCCTGCTTATATCATAGAAATTCGTGCCAGTCCTGAAATTCCTACTTTCAGACCCTTTTATGTTCAGAAATAATAATAATAACAATAATAATAAACTCCCATTTCCTGTATACCACTGGATTCCGGGACTCTCAGTTGACATGTAATTTCAACCAATATAATAGCTGTATTATTTGCAAAGAATGGCCACTTGTCTTCTTTTTTCCTCATGGTTTTGCTACCTACATTATGTGTGTGTGTGTGTGTGTATATATATATATATATATATGTATATTTCTCCTGCTTCCGCTGTATACAATCTTATTACATTGGCAAGACTCTACAAATCATGTTAAATAATAACAGTGACAGCTTCTTGTATCTAAGTTGAACATGTTTCTATATCTCTAGGAGTTCTACCTGTCCTATATACAGATCCCCAATATTTAACAAATGCTTCACATTCTGGTGGGCATCCTTAGAATTAACAGACCTCTCAATTGGTTGCCATATCCAAATTCTGAGCTTTGACTCTACCTTGCAGAGGCTACTCTTCATTTATACTCAAAGTGATTGAAATGATCTCACTTTGATCCTGTTCCATTTGTAACTGCAGTGAATGTGAAGGGAAGTAATGCTGGGGATCATGATGGAGAATGAGGTGTTATAATAGCTGATCAATGGTTTGGAAGCTACACAGAATTCTATGACTATTTGAAGTTTAAAAATAAAGTTGCTAAAAGAAAATTAAAATCTGTGATATAAACGTGAAAAACTGTATCAACTAAGTGAGATAAAAGCTAGCATTTAGGTTTTTTTAAAAAGTCTTCAGGAAATTATATGTGGTCATGAAAATATTATATTTCAAAAGGGCCTTTCAAAGGAAATAGTACAGAACTATCTTTGGAGGCAGTTTTGTGATTATGAAAGAGAATTTTTCCCTACAGAACAATGCACCTAGGCTGACAGAAATAAGAAAGTTTTTTTTTTTTTTACATGTAAGTTCTTCTGTGATTATCAATAAGAACAAATATTAAAGTACAAAACAGAAAAAAAACCCAATCAGATAACAAGTTCATTAAGAGTGATGGTCTGAAAAAATATGAGTTTCAATATCTGATGTATTAAAACTCTCCATCAACAACTGTAAAATAAATGTAATAATAATTTTATTAGATGTGAAGAAGTGTGATTAAAATTTATAAGAACTAACAAAAATTACAAAAGACAGGGTAAGTAATGCATGAAGCCATGATTTGTTTGGAGAAGTGATTAAATGGCTACAAATAATAAGAAAGTGTAATGGTTAATTACATTTGTAGAAATATGATACATGGAGTATGCTTTGTGGTAGTTAGAAATCTGTTATATCAAAGATTGATTCACTTTTATTTCTATAGAGTTCTCTTTCCTTGTCCTTCATAAGGACCTCTGAGAAAAAGAACACTACCTTGTAATCTTTAATATTAAAGGAATTCTATATCTGGGTTCAAAAAGAAAAAAAAATCTGTTAAACAAGGAATTAAAAAACTGATTTCTCTCCTTTCAACTAGGAAAGAACTAAACTAGGCTGAAAATTAATGAGAAGAGCTGTAATAAAAAATAAGTAATAACTCAAGCAGTGATACATCTTCTGCTCAAACTGACTCCATCCCACCACCACATTTAACTCTTACCAGGAAAGGAAGGCAAAAAGAGACATAAAATATGAACTCAGGAAACTTATTGATTGAGCATTGAGTAACAGAATTGGAGTCTGGTGATTTGGGGAGATTTAATCTTTTACCTTGCTATCTCTCAGTATTGTGGCCTTGTCTGCAGGTTAGTTCTGTGTAAAGTTGAAGATAGCTACCACACATCGAGCCATCTTCAAATGCTCATTCAAAACAATGCCCACAGGAATGTGTTTTGTTCAGAAATCCTCTGCCTATAGCTCAAATCTCAATAGGATTTTTTAAGTCTGATGCCAAAACAGTTTTCCTGAAGAATGAAACTACCAAAATAAGCTTAAACCAGGTCAGGTGCAATGGTTCGTTCCTGTAATCTCACCACTTTGGGAGGCTGAGGCAGAGTTCACTTAAGGACAGGAGTTCAAGACCAACCTAGGCAAGAGAGCAAGACCCCATCTCTACTAAAAATAAAACAACTAGCCGGGTGTGGTGGCATGTGCCTATAGGCCTAGCTACTTGTGAGGCTGTGGCTGGTAGATCTCTTGAGCCCAGGAATTTGAGGGCGCAGTGACCTGTGATCATACGACTGCATTCCAGTGCCATTGACAAAGTGAGACTCTGTCTTTAAGGAAAAAAAAGGGTTAAGGCAATGGAACAAACAATGCACTGGGCCACATTCCAAGGCAGGAATAATAGTTTCCTATTTCGTTTTGTTATTTTTTTTTTTTCCCAGTCAGGTACTAGCAGATGACAAAATAATATTAATTTTTTTTACTCTAATTCATTCTTAACACAAAATCTTATAATTTGCCTTCCCTCTTGCTTGTCTGTCGGAAGGCAAGATGGAAGTTTTGGTGTTTCACAGTTGTTTCCCTCTCTAGAGTGATAAATTGGCTTGCTGATTTCACTAAAGTAAGAAGAGATGATGTTACAGCCAAACCTTCCTGAAGCCAGTGATGTCAAACTAATCTCCTCCAGGGAAACTTTCTAGGATACCATTTACAAGGTGGGAGTAGAAAGTGAGAATAAAAGTATAAATCAAGTGTAAATATTGAGATTATACTATTCCGTCCAGCTTGATGCTATGCGAACTTGAAGCTTTAATAAGATCTTTAGAGAGAAAGTATGAATGTCTTTGATTTTATATGTTATAAATGCAGGAATATCTATCAGATACCACATGTCACTGAATCTAAAAAGTCATTAATTTAAAAATTACCATTGTTTAATGGTATTGTAATCATTATTTCATCTACCACTAAAAAAAACTTGGCTAAGTAAATCATGACGTCATTTTCAAGAACAGTAAAGGAACTGAGATTTTATTTCACTCAAGTAAACCAAACAAATTAACTTTCTATAGTCTCACAGATGCTGGTAGGAGACATGAGGCTCCTTGGTCAGAGATGAAACAGTTTGCTACTCACAACAATAGCAGTAGGTAGAATATCAGCATTCTTGTGCCAATTTTCCAACTGATAATTCCCACTGGGCAAAGTGAAGAGGTGTATATGACATCTGTATACATAGCGAGTTGCATTACAGTGGAAGACCTGAGTTAATGGAAACTGAATCTATTATAATGGGTAGTCAGATAATTTCTGGACATCTCAGGTAGGCAATTTTTAGGTATCATTAGCAAAAAAAAATTATGATGACAATCATTTCAAGTTTATGAGATTGTTAAATAATATAAAATGTATAAATGTGTATGTAGAGTAATTGTCACATAATAAAAGTGTTAAATATTTGTTTTCTTTTTTTTCTTTTCAGGTTTTCTTTTGTGAAAAAGGCACTCAACAAATATCACACACTAGCTCCCCTAATTTTATAATCACTAAGTACTTAAAACCTGACCTATAAATAGAGAAAGATGTTGCATTTCAAAATTAGATGTTCCTATTCAAAATATCTGAGTTACAGATATTTTATAAATCAAATATTTGCCTTATATTAAATAATGAAAGAACAGCAGAATAGGTACATGTTAGGATACAAAGTCCTCAGTAAATTTAGAAAACATAGACAAAAAAGGACCTAACATTCAGTAAATAAAACTGGACTCATGAGGGATAGATGTAGCTTATTTAACAATTTAGTATTTGGTTGAGTCCAGGCTAGTAACCACCTATATGACCCTACCTAGGCAATACATTTCCTTTCACAGACCTCTTGTATAAAATAGGACATGAAAAATGTTGGCCCAAATCCAAACTGGAACAGTTAGGATATTTCTGACACTACATAAATTAATTTATTCAGTCAGCTAACCAAGTGATCTATTAACAAGCACAATGAAATTGGAAATTAATAAAGTGTTGAATAAATTAATAAACAAATAGATAAGTACAGTTCTACATTTTGTGAATCTTTTGTCGCTATTTGGAAGGTATGTTGTGTTTCTGCCTGAATGCTAGAAATATTTCTGGTGTTTTATTTTCTATTTTATCAAGCACAATAGGTTTGAAATAATTATATAACATTTCAAAGTAAATATGGATCATTTATGGTTAAATAGTCCCAACACAAAGAAATTATAAACACCTGAGATGATGGCGAGGCTAATTGCCCTGATCTGATCATTGCACATTATATGTATCACAAAATCAGTATGTACTCCATGAATATGGACAAATATTACTTGCTAATTTTAAATTTTAAATTAAAAAGTATAGACCTTCTTGGCTGGGTGTGATAGGTCACACCTGTAATCCAGCACTTCGGAGGCAGAGACAGGTGGATCACTTGAGGTTAGGAGTTCGAGACCAGCCTGACCAACATGGTGAAACCCTGTCTCCACTAAAAATACAAAAATTAGCCAGGCATGGTGCCCCACGTCTGTAGTCCCAGCTACTTGGGAGGCTGAGGCACAAGAATAGCTTGACCCTGGGAGGCAGAGGTTGCAGTAAGCCCAGATCACACCACTACTCCAACCTGGGTGACAGAGCGCAACTAGGTCTCACAAAAAAAAAGGAAGAAAACAAATGTTCTTGGTACAACTATAGAGATATGCCACAATCGTACATACCAAAGCATCCATAAGATTACATACACATTGGGGAAAGATTTTAACTAAACTATTAACTCAATATTTAATATATCATCATATTTATAGAATTTTTATAGTGTTTACAATTTTTGTAGAATGTTTAGGGGTCACGAGTCGGCACAAAAAGTGTCATTCATAATATTCAAAGGTAAAATTATGTATTCTGAATTAAATGGTGCCCTCAACTTCTGTATGTCAGTTATAGTCTTTGATTGTTGTTATGGCTTTACTGAAAATCAATAAAATAATTCCTTCAATTCAGGTGTTCTTATTATTAAGTAAATCAAAGTCTTGCTGACGTCATGATACTTCAATATTTTTGTTAATAATTTTCAAATTTCTGTCCATTTATCATCTGTATCCCTTTTTTCTTTCCAACTAGAGATTCTGTCTCTGCAAGCCAATTATTCTTTAAAATAGCCATTTCAAAATAGACTGCTCTCTGTTTTGACTGTGCAGTCCAAAAATATAAGGCACAGGTTCCTGTCAATATGGCAATAAAAGTAAAGAAACAGGAAAAAAAAAAACTCGTGAGCACACACATACAGAAACACAACATCACAAACACAAGACAATGTCAAAATCGGTGGAATGCACTGCCCTTTCCTCAATATTAAAATTGCATACTTAGCTGCTTTCCTTTCACTAACTAAATACCCAGTGAAATAAAATGATTCTTAGGCAGAGTTTTTATCAGGTGAAGACATTGAAAATTGACAGTTGACTTCCATATCAAAAGGTGAGAGAAAGCAATGTATGTATGCTGGCCTGCGGCAATAGTGAGAAGCACTTATGCCAGCCCGTGTAGACAGCCTTGTGAAAATGTGCTTCAAGTTTCTCACATGCAATCGAGTCTAGCCTGACAAATTCCTGTAAAAGCCACAGCCCACATAGTCTACAGCTGCTGCTCACAACGTAGCTGCCTCATCCGGCTATGAAGCTTATTGAGGGCTGTGCTTCAGCACTGAGACAAGCGATGCCTTCATCATCAGTTCCATCTGGAAGCTGTCATAGTAAATATCTGGCTTCATGTTTATCCATAAAGAAGTGGTAAGAGTAATTTCAAATCAAATACCACTTTTACACAAAAGAAATTAGAAGTGGGTGGTGAGAAATAAGGCATTTAATAGCAGTTAAGGCTAAGCCTTACCCCTATGCCCTGCCCAAGCCCTCTTCCTCCATGGCAATGCCCATTCTTGTCTTTGCCTGTTCTTCAGAGGTCATTTTAAAGCTCTCATCCTTGATGAAGTCTTCCCTAAATGTTTGTAGCCATAACAATTCCTCTCAAGCCTGAACCAGTGTATTACTTATGGGTTACAGAGCGCACTTTACTCTTCATTATTTTCTACTTATTTCATGAATTAAATTATGATTTTCTATGAAATGAAAGAATGATCTTTACAGAAGTCTCTTCTTATGTGTCTTTGTAAAAGATTAGGGATAGAGAGAACAACAAAAAGACATAGACCTTGTCCACATGAAGATTACTTTTTTTGGGAAGGAAACAGACAAGTGATGAAATAAAATATATTCACATAGTCATAGGTGACATGCAGAAATCATTAACATGCTGATGTGTTATAAATGATGGGTGTGGGAACAGCATTTTACCTTGGGAGGTTAAAAAAAGCCTCTCATAGGAAGTGATATATGAACTGAGATGTAATGTATGAGAAAGAGCTAACCAGCCACGCACCTAGAAAAGTGTACCAGGCAGATGGGACAAAAAGCTACTAATTGGTTAATTGAATTTTATTGCCTTCAGGGAGAAAAACATTCAGCTCTGTCTCTACAATTTGATCTCCATTTTACTTCTTGGCTTTTTAGCCTTGCCCCTAGCTCTCCGGTTTATCTTTTTAATCTCTCCAATTATGTTCCCTTATCACTTTTCCTTACCTCCAGGAGTGGGTAAATAATATAGGAGTGAAGTTGATCTAAAGAAAAATTAGAAGTGAAGAGATTAGTGGGGAAAAATTGATGTTAATACAAAATTAATGAGAAAGAGAAATACACAGATCTGACAAAAAAAGGTTACCTCTGGATAACCTATGGAAGAGCAAAATGATATAGTTTCCTTCAAATTATTTTGCTCTTTCTGTGGACAATAGAACCATATTGTTCTATGTTTGAATCATATTGTTCTATGCAGACCAGAAATTAGCTAAAACTTTCTTTTTCCAGCAAGAATAGCACTAAATTTTAATATTAAAAATATCACCCAATGAATTAGGACACAAAGTTTGCTTTTTTTTTTTTTTTT